>APFE031136911.1:1184-26663 GCA_000404065.3 Pinus taeda | reverse complement strand
ATATATATTAAACAAGAAAGAAATTCTTTAATATATATTTGGAGGTTGGTTAAATTTTAAAGTAGTTAAAATTCGTTGATATTCAACATCACTCTAATTATAATTTTTATAGCTAAATATATTCCTTATTATCTAAGGTGTATTGGATGAAATTTATTGAAATTAAGTAATATGTTCAATTTTAATAGGTAGCTATTTTTTTCCAAATTAGAAAAAAGATTATCTCTCCTCTAAAGCCTCTACATTCGTCAATGAGACTATATTAATTACCAAGGGCAAGGTCATAAAATCTATTTTGATTTCTTAAAACCTAAAGGCAGAAGAAGAAATCTGCCTCTATGGTCCATGTGGAAAAGGAATTTGGGTCTGCCCACTACAGATCCCCGAGAAGTCGAGCTTCCAAGATGCAGAGATCCCACAACCTCCATTATAGTGCCTATTTTCTGAGTTTCTTTCCATCTGTGGAGACCAATATGAGAACCAACCCCTATTGAATCCATGTCAGATATGGTCGCCACGTTTCGCATCTCATGCTCTCCACCATTCCGGTTTTTTGTATTTAGCTCCTATTTTGGCTCAAGCACTTTCCATTTGTAGTTTCTTCCGCACTAACAAATATTTCCTATCTTAATGCGTCCTAATTGGGCCGTGGTGGTAGCCAATTTTTGCCATTGGGGTGGCACATAATCAATGGACACGTCCCTCTCCCATATTGACACTTCTCGACGTATTATCCATCTGCGTCAATAGTCCACCACCTAGCTAGCATCATGCAGGCCTATCGTTTGCCATACCTTGTCGACGTCCACTATAAAGAGGAGCTGATTTTTTTTCACCAGTATTTTTTCCTCCTTTCCTCTTCACCTTGTGTGCTTCGACGCAGGGTTAGGGACGCGGTCTTTCTGAACTCCATCATCTTCGGCTCATCCTGCTGATATTTGGCCACCTTTATCTTTCCACCTTTTTTTTCCCAGGGTTTCATGGAGGTTTTGGATTGAAGCGTTTTTGGACATGCAGACATTATTTCTCGGCGGAAATTTGTGTTTCACAAGGCTTCTACATTTTTTCCAAGTTAGTTTATGATAGTATCTGTATCTTCTATGAAAATGTGGCTTTAGGTATCATTTGCTTATCGACAAAGTTTCCTGATTTCCTTATCGCGGCATTCATCTTTTTCTTGGAAAAGTTTATGCTCTTTATAGTTATTTGTTAATCGAACTGCCATATGTTGTTAGGGAAATCTATCATAGAATCGCTTGGTATTTGAATTTCTATGTAATATCAAAGCCGAGTGTAGACTGTAGCCTCAAGATTGGTCACTGGTGGTGCAAATGTGCCTCAATATCGGTCACTGGTGGTGCAAATGTAGCTATTTTTTTTGCTGTTGCATCGTATTTCCATGTTATTCTTGAGTATGGCATCTACGGGAGCTTTGTTTCCACATTGCATTCATAAGAACATAGGGTCTTGAATTTCTCACATGTGTTGCATCCTCTAGTTTTTCTGTGTTCGACCAGTTTTTTCGGAAGTGGACGTTGGACTTTGGCCATCTCTTTTTCCAGAACCCATGAGGTTGGGGTTCTAAGAAGGTACTTGTGTATTTACTAGTCTACCTACTTTTCACCATCACTGTTCTTACTAGACTATTCCCCATATCTGCATTTTGTCTGTCTTTAATTTGGAGTCTACATTGATCTTTTCGAGGTGTCCTCCCTTGTGTGGGTTGATTTAGGGATAATCCTTCCCTCTCCCTCAGTCAGACCTTCTATTTTTGTTTTTTAATTTTTGTCAAATAGTCACATCCTATTGATGTTTTTCTCATTCCCAAGGTCCTTTATAGGATCTCCTACTTCTGTTTATTTGACCTGTTTCTATCTCGAATGTACTACCATTAATTGTGGGTAAGCCATATTGTCAATTCACATTATATAGTATCAGGATTGGCCTCCCCGAGGTGCTTCTTCTATTATGTTGATAGATTTGAAAATCTTGTCCTTCTCTCATTGTCTTTTCGTCCTATCACGTGGAGTCCTATCCATTCATCCAGATGACATAGAGATCTTCCCGGCCGAATCGGACATGTCCGACTTAGTGCGGGCTGCCATGGAGGCAGAGGCTTCCACCATGGCACTATTAAGCCGACTAACTGGTAATCCGCTTTGGTGGATCATCTGATTCCCTAGCCACATATGCAGAACCTTAGAGTCAACAATCAATTTTGTTCGTGACACAAACACAATCATCATTCTGCTAAGATTTCTCCCCCTCTGTCGGCTATTTGCCTGGATGGTATCTCTCTGGAAGATCGTATTGCGAGTCTACAATCTCATGCTCTGATAGGCAAATGGCATTTTCCTGATATGGAAGACGCCAAGTTAAAAGTTTGGCTTGAATCTAAATAGCGCCCCTTGATTGGATACATCCTGTCTATTGTCAGGCTAATGAAGGATTGATACAGTTTTCACTTCTTGGAAGTAAAAGATCTAGACACCATATGGGTTGTTCCTTGGGTGCATGGAAAAAACTTTATGGCCCTTCACAAATGGTATATCGACTTCAACCCTTTGAGGAATACCCCTCAAAATAATCTGATTTGGGTTAAGCTACCTACCCTCCCCATCAAGCTCTGGACAAAGAAATCGCTCTCTCACATTGGCAACGCCATTGAGAAATTTGTGTATGTTGATCCCAAGTGCTTAGGGGCCAAGGATAAGCGGGTGGCTTGGATCTTGATCGAAAAGGAGTATAGAGGCGGCTTTCCCGATCATATTAATCTTGTTTGGGGTGAATTATCTATTCACCAGAGACTTGACTACTAGGGAGTTCCTTTCTGGTGCTCCCTCTACTACAAAACTGGTCATCTGAAATGGCACTGCCCTCGTCATCCGTCCGGGAAGACAAACAGGAAAAAGTTACATGGTGATCCTCACGCATGCACCATGAATAAGGATTTATGTGATGTGGGTAGGGATAGAAATAAGTTTAAAGGATCATCTTCTATGGCTAAGTTAATGTCCCCAATTATATCTAAATGTTTTTCCACTCCTAGAGCCCCTTCATCTGATACTTCCCAACGGTGCTCCATGACTCCAAATTATCCGATGTCTACTCCCCATACGTTTCCAAGATCCCTATCCATGGATAATATAGTTATTCTGGGGCCTCAGGATCTGTTCTCTCAACCCCATCCCCTGGAACCCTCTCCAGGGTCGGCCATTAAGTCTCCTATGCCTATTCCTCATTCGAACTCTTTCCCCGATTCGATCCCTAACATTACTATCATTCCATCCACATCTTCATCACCTGTCAATGTTAGATCTATCTCCAAGGATAAAACTTCCTCCCCGGCCTCTTGTCTTGCCACCACACAATCTAACAAAACTGCATTAAAAGGTAAAGCTTCGGTGATATCGGTCACTCCGACAAACTCGCCTATTACATCCCCTACAAATTCTATTGGCAGTGATCTTGACTTGCTATTGCGAAGAGAATCTCTCCATCTCCAGCCACTGACCATTCATAAGCTAGGAAAGTCATCATCTCCTGTCATCAGCCCCACTTCAGCCAGAAACATCACGGTCAGACGGAAATAGAACAGGGTAGTCGGCATTTCCGGGGAGGAAGGGTATATCTAAAACTGATTTACAGGATTCATCTCTTATAGACATTCCTATATCTGATTTGACAAGAACCGGGCCTCTTAGAGCAAGTATGCTTGAGGATAGGGCCACATGATCAACATTCTCTCTATGAACATAAGGGGTTTCGGGGCGACCCCAAAATTCTTGGCTCTTAAAAAATTTGTTTCTTTCTTCTGCATCAAAAATTATCATGTTACAAGAGATCATGCATGACCGGCTGGAGACTCTTGTATATTTCAGATGCATGTTCCCTATGTGGCATATTTCGGCCATGGAGGCAACAAGACTGTCTGGGGGGTTGGCTGTTCTATGGGACGCATCTTGGATTTCAGCTAGGACCTTTCATTGTCTTGATGAAATATTGATTCTGGAAAACTTCTGGGGGATGGCTACCCCCATCCATATATTGAATGTATACGCTCCATACAAGGATAGATCTATTTATTGGAATTAGTTCTTGGCCTCAAAGATTATGGAGATAGACTCCCTCCTAACTGCAGGGGACCTAAATTGCTCGTTAAGCTCTAACAAAGTGTGGAGAAAAGGAAGGAAGGTTGATCCAGTGGAGGGGTCTATCAGGGAAGCTCTACTTCGATATAATTTTGTAGATATTTTCCCATCTATTTTAGCTCCTACATGGGATAATGGGAGGACTGGAGAAGCTTACATTTCCAAAAAACTAGATCGATTCATTATTCATGATAGATTAATTGAGCATATGGGCTTTCCCATTTCTTGTATTCTCCCTTGTTTTATTTATGACCGCCAACCTATCTCTTTGCATTGGCCAACTCTAAATCATAGGAAGGAATATCCTTTCAAGTTTAACAAGATTTGGATAAAGGATGATGATTTCATCAATATTATTCAGAACTCTTGGTTGTCTTATGAGCCACATATTTCACATTCTCAGTCTGAATCACTGTTAGATCATATGGCTCTGCTTCGAAAAAAGGTAAAAGAATGACAAGCTTATAAGAAACAATTTAACAGATTAGAACTTCAAGAGATTAATAAGGAACTTGAAAGCATTGCCAGATTTTTCACTGATCACAAAATCTTATGGGATGTACGCTCTCGGATATGGGAGTTGGAAAAAAAGAAACAGAAATTATTGGCCATTGAATAATCGTCCTGGAGACTTAAATGCCGAGCCATTTGGTTAAATGATGGTGAAAATAATACCAAATTATTCCACCGTTTTGCTAATAAGAGACATGAATCTAATTCTATGTGGGAAATTAAGAATGATGAGGGGTTTCTACTGCACTCACATGATGAGATTTTTAAAGAAGTAGTAAAATTTTTCCATAACACATACAAAAAGGACTGATACATTGGGATGGATGATATCATATGGGGTATTGAGCCTTACTCCACCATGTTTGGCTCCGAAAAAAATGACAATTTATATGTTGTTGTTTCAAAGGAAGAACTATTGTCTGTCATGAAATCTTTCAAGAAAGACAAATGCTCGGGTCCAGATGGACATTTTCATTCATTTTTTCGACCTAATGAAAAATAATATCTTCAGTATGATTGAGGAGACCAGAATAAGGGGAAATATAAATCATGTTATATCATCGACATTTATTGCCTTGATTCCTAAGAAAAATGTCTCTCTTACCTTTGTAGACTATAGGCCTATATCCCTATGTAACACCATATACAAAATCATTTCAAAAATCATTACAGGATGGATCCAGAACACCTTGTCTGATTTTCTTTCCAGTGAGCAGCATGGTTTCTTAATAAGGAGAAATATCTTGGATGCGGTGGCCATTACTCAAGAATGTCTCCATTCTATACATTCCAAAAAAATCGATGCAACCATCCTCAAAATTAACCTTAAAAAAACATATGACTGTCTTGACTTGGGATTTTTGAGATGCCTCCTTATTAAAATAGGGCTAAATAGTCAATGCACCAACTGGATTATGGCCTGCATGGAGAATGTCAATTATGCCATTCTCGTAAATGGTATTCCTATTCCATTTTTCTCTACTAGTAGGGGCCTTCGCCAAGGATGTTCCCATTTTCCCCTTCTATTCATCCTTGTTATCGATTCGCACAGCTTTCATATTAAAAGAGTTAATGGATTGAAGATTAAAAGAGTTGTTTGTGAGGGTCATTGTTGTCATGTCACTATCAACAGGGGTATCAATTTTTCACATAATCTTTTTGTCGATGACATTGATTTTTTCCATGTTGTGTAGATGGACCTGGATTTATTTTCACATGATATTATATTACTTTCAAAGGGCTACTCGTCTGTGTATAAATGAGGGTAAATCATCATTCCACCATGGGGATATTAATATGATAGAAATGGAATACCTCACTCAACTGTTCAATATACAAGCCAAATCTATCTATGTGGGAATGAAATATTTGGGCTACCATTGGAAGCCAATAGGTTATTCTTCGATAGATTGGTCATGGATCCTCAACAAATTCTATAAAAGGATTGCGGGCTAGGAGTATAAATGTCTCTTTTTGGCTAGTAGAATGATTCTATCACAATCAGTACTCGCCCAACTTTTAGTCTATTGGGCCCACTTATTTTACATTCCTGCTAGTATCATTCAAAAATTAAATAAATTGATGGCATTCTTCATTTGGGGTGGCTGTAAGGAAAAAAGGAAATTTTACCTGTCCAAAATTACTAACCTTACCCTCTGAAAGAAGATGGAGGGGTGGGGTATTATGAATCTTCGAAAATTTGGTCTGGCCTTGTTGTGTAAATCTTTATGGAAAGTTGTTTTTGGAGACAGTATATGGAGTAATGCAATCAGAAGTAAATACTTGGAGAATAGAGATTTTAGCTTTTGGTACAGGCACGGTTTTTTTGAGCCTGCTCGAGGATCTGTTATATGTAGGAGTTTTCATAAGATCCAGGTTTACTTTTTCAAAAATCTTATGTGGAAATTTCAATCTCAAAATAACATTCTTATTGGTATCGATCTATTTATGGGCAAAGAAGAAGTTTCTCATATTCCTCATCAGCTCCTGCACATGCTCCATCAAAATGGTATCTTTTATTGGGCACATGTTATTAACGAATGGCAGGGTGCTTTCCCAATTTGGAAGTCTTCTAATGATTTGGGCCTTTATGGTCAAGCCGCATCCCAATGAAATATGATTTACTGGAAAATGAAACTTTGTGGTATTTACAAATTTGTAGAAGAAGACAGAATAATCTGGCGAGGGAGGGGTGGTAAGACTAAGGTTCTTGTTAAAGATATATACCACTTCATTTTAGAGGATCAATATTCATGTGCCGATAACATTTTTCCATTTACATTTCGGAAGTCTGGATGCCCATAAAAAATTATCTTATTCCCATGGCTAGTGTTTCACAACAAAAATCTCACTTGGGTCAACCTTCAAAAGAGGAACTAGCATGACCTAGCCATTTGCTCTATTTTCCTATCTAAGACGGAGGACAATCCACACATCTTTTTACAATGTTTCCACTCACAGGTTCTATGGAAGAAGCTGGCCTCACATTTTGGTTTCAATTACAACACTCACTCATCCATAAAAGATGCTTTTGAATGCTGGAGTAAGCAGAAAGTGATATGGAGGCCTATCCCTCTTATTGTGTTCTAGTTCATTTGGAAATGGAGGAATCGGGTCATTTTTCAAGATTATAAGGAGAATTTTATGCTCTTATTTGACTAAAACATTTCTTTATATCTCTCGCTCATTCCCACTATCCCACAACAAGTGAATGGAATATCAAAAGTGTCTTCCAATCCTCTATTGTCATTTCCAAGGGCACACTTCGATGGTGTAGCACAAGAAGGTAATTGCGCATGTGGAGTGTTCATAAATATTATGGAGGACCAACACTATGAAATATTTTGGAACGGAGGTGCTGGGACTAACAATAAAGCTAAAGTCGTGGCATTATATGGCCTTCTAAGTTTATGCTCCTTCCTTAACATTGGCGGCCTTTGGATTTATGGAGACTCAAAAATCATTATTGATCATGTTATAGGCAAACATTCCATTAACAATAGCAACCTCTCCGGATGGATGCATAGAATATCCTCTATCTGGAAATCTTCAAAAGATCTCTCTATCGCTCATGTAAATCGCTCTCAGAATATGATTACTGATGATTTATCAAAGAAGGGCCTGTTTTCACAATGCGAAATATGGAACTTGAGCATCACTGTGGGAACCGTCATGCATCAAGTTCAACAATTCTCAATGTCGGGCATATAGGAGTCACAATGTCCTGGTATGTATCATGATCCTATCTATTTATCAGCGGTTACATGCTTAGGTACCACCTTTGTTCCATATCTCTGATTATGCGTTTACTAATCTTGTGCTTACTGTATATGTATTTCTATATATAATTATCATGTTCCCATATATTATATAGCAGAAGTAAAATCTTTTTTGCTTTTTCTTTTTCCTATTCCATACTTTTCTGTAACAAAACTTCTATAATGGAATTATATTAATATTTATAGATATTTTTCGTATTAATTAAAAAAAAAAACAAAAAAAACAGAAAACAAAGAACAAAAAACAAACTCTCCGTATCGACCAACCGAGGGACTACCTTCTTTTCCCTTTGAAGTGAATGGAAGAAATTTAATTAGTTATATTTAGAAAAAGATAATTATGAGGAGTTAGAAAAAAGTAACTTAAATGACCAAAATTTCATTATTATTTTGGAAGAGCATTCGTAATCAAAGAAATTCTTTCAATCAAATTTTCATTTATTGATATTTTAAAAAACATTATAATTTAAGTTAATGGGAGTTTCACTGTAATTTAAGTTAATGAGTTGATTGATAAATCAAGTGATTTTTTATTCTATTGATTATTTACAATACATTAAAAAATATATTGATATTTAAAAAACGCATTGTAATTTAAGTTAAGTGTCTTTTTGGCTATTTACAATACATTAAAATTTTTATTGATATTTAAAAGATATGTTATGATTCAATTTATTAAAAAATTATTGATAAATAGAATAATTAATAATTTAAAAAATGCATTGTAATTTTAAATTATATGAATTTTATTAATATATATAAAATTTTATAGGATTATTTTTTAATTTTAAATGCAAGTTTAGTATAACATGTTTAAAGTAATTATATACAAAACAAATAAATACCGGTTGGTTTTGTGTAAATTGTCCCATGTTCAGGAGAAGATTCAACACTTTTGAGCATGAGATAGTTGAAACAAAGGGAATGAATGACAAACCAAGTGGTGGGTCGGGTACCATTACCCTAACACCCATTCGAGGGAGAAGAGACATTGGATTACAGAACAAGAGATCCACTATGGCAGAGTAACCATGTGTCAAACAGGTTGATCCAGTTATGAATCTTTCTCAAGGATAATTGGAAGCCACACTTTGCAAAAGTTCGATGAAGCAAACCAAGGGGTTCATGAATAAAAGAAAAAAAGAGAGTAAATGTTGGTAAAATTAAATGTCAACTATCCCATGCCCAGGGGTGTTGCATCTTCCCCCCCTGAGCGAAACACCATCCTTGGTGTTTTCTTTTTTTTTCTTAATTTCCTGGAACAAATAAGGATATGATTTCCACATCCATCCTTCATCTTCCTAGGTAGCATCCTCTGCGCTAAAGTGCTTCCACTGCACTTTAACTTGGGTGATGGCTTGCCTTCGTAGCATTATTTCTCTCCGCTCTAGAATATGGAGGGACTCTACCAAGAATTATCTGTTTGGTTCCACCTATTCCACAAGATACTTATGTCATTAATAATTAATATTATATTAAGTTCAGTAATCATAAAAAAACAAATTATTTAACCCTTGCTTGTACTTCTTGACAGTTAGTAATGTGTAGGGTTATATATGTATTTTTTTAATAAGAATACATGAAACACATTGCGTGCTTTTCCGAGGTCGTACCCGAATATAAACATGATCTCCCACCTGGAATTCTTTATACGTTCTTTTCTTGTCTGCATAAGCCTTTGTCTATCCTAGGTAGCCTTTAAATTCTATCAATTTTTCTTCACATTTCTTTCCATTTCTGCTAACATATCAGGCCCCAACATTAATTTATTGTCTGGGTTATTCCAATCGATGGGTGTCTTGCATCTTCTTTCATAAAGAACCCTTAACTTCAAAGATTCATGACAATTATTGTTATAGGAAAATTCCACCAAGTGAAGGTATTCCTCCCATTTATTGGGTTGATGCATCACATACATGTGAGGTATGTCTTCCAACACTTGGTTTACTTGCTCTGTTTGTCAGTTTGTTTGCCGGTGATAGCTAGTGCTAAACTACACTTGAGTAACCAAACTTGTGAAAAGAGTTTTCCAAAAAAACATATGTAAATATCACATCTCGGTTAGAAATCATAACCTTAGGAATACCATGAAGCCTATAAATTTCTCGAATAAAAATGTTTGCAATCTGGATAGTTTTACAAGTGGATTGAAGAGGAATAAAATTGGCTACTTTACTTAATTTATCAACCACTACCATGATTAAATCATTTTTCCTTCAAGTTTTAGGTAGTCCAATGATGAAGTCCAATGTAATTACTTCTCACTTCCATTCCGAAATAGGTAAAGGATTAACCAGTCCCGCTGGATGCCGGTGTTCAACTTTAACTAGGTGACACTCCTAGCATTTCGCTAAATATTCTAATATATCCCTTCTCATCCCTGGCCAAAAATAGTTCTTTTTAATTGCAAAAAACAATTTCTAATACCCCAAGTGGGCAGCATATTGTCTCTTATAAAATTCATCCAGAATAAATAATTTAGAGCTTGCTAATTAGGAACATATATTCTACCTCTGAAAATTAATAGATTGTCTTCGTTTATTGTGTAATTAACTTGTTGTTTTGAGTTTTTTATTTGATTGGCTTGATGCCATAAAAACTTATATTCTAGATCTTTGTTAGTAGCTTTCCTAATCTGATCTGAAAAATTAAATTCCACTTGATTGTATGATATCTCATAGAGGTGATTCGATTTCCTACTCAGAGCATCTGCCACCCTATTTTCTTTTCCCTTAATATGTTTAATATCGAAATAAAATTCAACTAAATAGGTTGTCCATCTTGCTTTTGTCGTGCATTCAAATGAGGTTGTTTAAATAAATTGGTTAAACTACTATGGTCTGTCATCCACATAAATTTATTGCCCAATGGACAATGCCTTCATACCTTTAAGGCATGCACTATTGCAGTCAATTCTAGATCATAAGAATAATATATTTGTTCATGTTCTTTGAGTTTCCTAGATTCGTAGGCAATCACCTTTTCCTATTGCATCAGCACTCCTCCCACTCCCTCTTGACAAGCATCAGTACATATCACAAATTCCTTTTTTGGATCTGCGATCTTTAATACCGGGGAAGTGGTTAATAAATGCTTTAATAACTCAAATTTATGTTGACATTCAACAATCCATTTGAAGTTTTTCCCTTATTTTGTAGGGTCATTATAGAATAAGATATATGAGAAAATCCCTCAATAAAATGGTGATAATATCCTGCTAATCCCATAAAGGATCAGATGTCCTCAACATTAGCAGGAACCGACCATTCCATAATAATTTTAATTTTCTTTGGATCTACAGATATCCCTTCCGTAGAGATCACATGGCGCAAGTATTGTAATTTATCTTTGTAGAAATCACATTTGTTGAATTTGGCATATAATTGATCTCTTATTGTTTGCAACATGATCGGTAAATGTTTCTTGTGTTCCTCTAAATTTCTGGAAGATATAAGAATATCGTCGATAAAAATTAGAACAAAATTATCAAGGTACTGGTGGAATATACTGTTCATGAGACTCATGAAAGTGGTTGGGGCATTGGTAAGCCCAAAAGGAAAAACCACAAACTCATAGTGACCATAACTTCTTCTAAAAGCTGTTTTGGGGATATCTTCTTCCTTCACCCTTATCTGATGATTTCCAAAGCACAAATCTATCTTAGAGAACATGATGGATCCCTTAACTTGATCGAACAAATCATCGATCCTTGGAAAAAGATATTTATTTTTAATAGTTAACTTATTAAGTTGTTTGTTAATCAATACATAATATCAAGGTATGTCCTTCTTCCTGACGAACAAAATAGGTGCTCCACAAGGGGAAACACTTGGGTGAATATAACCTTTATCAAGTAATTCATGCAATTGCATTTTAAGCTTTGTTAATTCATGTATACTTATTCAATAAGGATTTTGAGACACTAGTGTAGTCCCAGGAACTAATTCTATCATGAAATTAATATCCCGTTTAGGAGGTAATCCTGGTATCTTTTCTGGAAACACATCAACGAACTCTTGAATTACTGGTAGGTTGTAGGTTTTAACCCCATACCTGCATATGAATTCTAAAAACAAAAAATCAACAGTGGAGAGAGCATAACACATAAAACAAATATACATAGAGATTTTCCCCTAGATCCCAAAATCGGGACTACTAGATTGATTTTTCATTTTGTTCCTTTCAATGCTACAATACATATATATACATGTCAAAGCATCCATAAACCCCAATCCATTAACTCTATATTAGAACATAACCATAGTTCCCTTCACCAGGTCTACAAAATACCATGGACCAAAATCCATCGCGCCCAAAACCATGTGCGAAATCCATGCACAAAGCCATAGGTAGGTCAGGCCACCTAATATAGGGTCCCAAAAAGAATATTTTGAGCTGCTACCTCGGACCTCATAGAGGGGGGCTACCCACCGCCCCTGTTCACCCCCCAGTGCGCCTGGTGCAATGAATGGGGGTTCTTCCCCCCTCTCTAACCCTCAGTTTGACTAGTGGGGCTAGTCGTGGAAAGAATATAACACAACCCAACACATGTTTCCTAAGGGGGATGATTTATCTTTGGATTTAGTGAATCCCACCTGGACCACATATATTAGATATCCTTTATGAATACACTTGCCCAACTTAGAGGCAGTGATAAGTCATAGGACCACGGGCCTCTTTATTCCTTGTAGTTATTGTCTAACTCCCTCCTTGTTAAGGTAGTTGGGAGTTTTATCTTTGCAATTTAGTAATGACCAATGGTCCTCCAACCATTCTATCCCTATCAAGATGTCATAAGACCCTAAAAGGTAACACATTTAATCTTATATCAATGGGTTGGCCTACTATTTCAATGGGGCAGTTATCTACCTTGGTCATCACTCTTCTCTTCACCCCAGTAGCTAATTGCACCAACCATGAATTTTTAAACTTATTGGCTTGTAAATGACATTTTTCAACAATTCTAGGACTGACATAACTTAAACTAGCTACCCGGTATATTAGAATTTAAACAGCATGATTGAACATGTTACTTTCCAACTCGATCATGCTAGGTTGATACTCTGCTTGATGATCATCCAAGGCGACATTAAGCTTTGGTATGTTTCGCGCCACCTCTCCAACCATTGAAGCCTCCTGAATGGTAGTAGCTCATTTCTTTCTAGTATGATGAGGGCAATTTTTGTAATAATGTGGCTCTCCACAACCCAAACACTACAATGGGGGCTTTTGTAATTGACTGGATTTAGGCTTACTAGAGACCTCCATCTATTTTGATTCATTCTAGTTTTTAAATTTTTGTTTCCCTTTTCCAAAAGCCTTCTTTGATTGATTCTTGTATATATGTCTAGTATTTCCCCTTTTCATTCTTTTTAGGTTCTGAAAGCTTTTGGATGTCTTTTTTTTAAGCCAAGACTTACCACATTCCCCCTTCTACTTCATCTGTTCGTAGCAGATTTGTGCCTTCCTGATAGCCTCATCCACGGTTTTATGATTATCAAATTCCAAGTGTTCCTTCATAAAAATGGGTAGGCTACTCAAGAATCATTGTACCTTGGCCTTTTCCTCCCTAATATAAGGTACATATCGCAACAAAGACGTAAATTTGGCCACAAAATCATGCATAGAAAGTTGTCCCAGTCGTAGATCATGAAACTCCTTTCCCTTATCGTCACAGAATCCCTCAGTTAAATACTTTTCCTTGAAATATATTTGGAAATCCCCCTAATTCACCTTTTTCTCATCAACTACATGTCCGGCCTTAACCTCTTCCCATCACAATGTGGCCTTACTTTGTAGCTGGTAAATCACCAATCTTCCTTTAATATTATCATCATACTCATAGATATGAAAATATTTATTAATGTTAATTAAGAAGGCTTCAACAACTTTCGCCATTTCTCCATAGTAAATTGGAGGTTTTATCTTCAGAAACCCTCCTTTTAACCCAATATTTTGTTTCTTATTTTTTAGATGGTTCGACACATTGTCAAATCCCTCTTCATTAACACCCTTATCCTTCTTTGAATGTTGAGTGTGACTTCCTTCTGATGTAGTTTTGCCTCCCTGTCTAGGCCCCCCATGTTATAGACATATTTGGGCACTACAACCCCAATCACATATATCCATAAACCAAGGGCTTCTAAGTCCCTAAAAGTTTTGTTTCATACCCTAAAGGAGCAAGGTCAACTGATTACATCATCTCCCTGAAAAACTACTCAGAACTAGTCAAAACAAGACCATACAGACTGCTCAGTGCTAAGGGTGCAATGCATCTCACCTGCCACATGCAAAAAGTGCAATGCATACTGAAAAGCCCTTATGTAGGGTGCGATGAGTGAGAGTAGACAAATGGCAAAGGCAATTGGCTAGGTGGAAACCCACAGAATATTTTAGAAATTTCCCATTTGACACTTGCCTCTCTGAATTCACCCAAGGATGAGTAAGAGATCATGAAATCTCCAAGTGGAACCAAGAACTATTAGAGAGATGACACTAGTCAAAATCCCAGAAGCTGACTCACCCACCTGCAAACATCTATATATGGATCCCTCATCGTAGAAATCCAGAGGTTAGAATTTTGTATTTTGTAAGGAAGTGTTGTTGGTTTCTCTATAAAAACATTGTATTATTGGGTGATCTAAGATTTTCATGAGGTGAAGAGGGATTTCATGTTGGAAGGATGGCATTGGGTCAGACCAATGGGTTGTAATCCTCTCTTCTACTACTTTTATCAATAAAGCTATTTGAGTTTTCCTCCATATTCTTGTATATTTCTGAATCTTATATTGATATATGCATTTGTATGGTTAATACACATCTAATCCTATATTGTTTATGGTTATAGATCTCTATACTTTCATGGTATTATGTTGCTTTGACTCTACAAGTGTTCTTTGAAGCGGGACAAGTAAGGAAGGAGTGGCGAAACTCTGTTAAAGGAGAGAGAAAACAAGCAAGAAGCCAGGTGAAAGACTAAGGTTGGTACTCTCTGCTTCTGTCTCATCTATCTCTCATAAAGGAAAACACAAGTAACTTTAGTTTGTTTGTTTCTAAGATAGCTACCTGCCTTAGTGGGACTAGCAGCTCTAAATGGACACTATTTTTCATGATAACAAAATGGCAACTCCACTGGGGAGCGAATAGCTTGTTTGCTTGTTTCTATTTGTTTTCTTTATAAACTATAGACGAAGCCTGAAGTTAAGCCAGCTATCCTTCGAACTACATTTTCTATGCAAGTGCAAAGTATATCAACACTGCTTTAGTCAATCTCTGGGTTTGTTTATAAACTAAACAACTGACTTGCAAACATCCTAAGTGCCCCGGTGGTAGCTCAAGTAACCTCATTAGATCAGCCCCTATACTTTGTGTTTACTGACTATCATTAGCTTAGCCTAAACCCCTGAACTTAGCTGCAAACTGTGAGCAAAAACCAAGTTCAGTCTCGTTCCTAGACCATCGCACTGTCTCTTATTGGCAGTCTTGATGCATCACACCTCCCGTGTGTTGTAGGTGAGATGCGTCCCTGTTTCCCTGTGTTACAGGTGCGATGATCAGATAAGATTGTTTCTGCCTTCAGATTTTGGTGTTTTCTTCATTGTCTTCAACTTTATTCAGTACTTTTGTTGTCCGTGATCAGTATACCACTGTTGAAACTCCCCTCCTTTGCATTATTCAATCTCCATTGATAAAGAATTGTGAATGTTTTAATGTATTTTTTTCCATTTACAGTTCTCCTTTGCAAACAGTAGCTTAATCGAATTGTCGTCTTTTGATTTGAAAGTGTCGCAAGTGTCGTTTTCAGTCAAAGAAAAGAATCCTCCTCTTTTTGATAGTCGATTACACGTTTTCTCTTGTGTTTGATTTAAATTAATAGTATTTCAAGTGTTGAAAGCAGTTTTCAATTCAAAATCACAAAGTGTTGTCTTAGTCTTCCTTTCATTTTTTGAAAAGAAAATTGTTAGTACTATCACTTTGAAAGAAAAATAGTTCAGATCTGTACTTAGCATTATTTTTGTCATTCACACATTAAGAAAGCGAAAAAAAAAAATACATGCATGTGCATTTGCATTTAGACTACTTGTGGAAGTGGATTTAGGACAATGCATCTTAGTGTGTGCTCTTTGCTCTATGTTGAAAGGATTTTACTTCTATTTCCTTAGTAGCTAGGATTTTCATTGCAAAAAGAAAGTAAACGACTATTTATCATCTTATATTGCATATTTAGGAATTGTATATCTACATCAAGCGGTGAACCTTAAAGGCAAGCTTCTTAAGAAAGATCAACTTTAAAATAAACCTCAATGAACATAAAAACGCTTTGGAACCTAACGCACAACATTTAAAAATCTAGGCTGGAGACGTATTCTGGTGTCGTAAAGCCTAGTAACTATCACTTTCATCGTAGGTTGGGTAATTCCTCCTCTTTGAGACGATAAGTGCCCGTACGGACTTGTGCTCCGAGGTACCGTCGAGTATATATTGGGAGACCACAATAGGCTATATCCTTTATCCTTAGGAAGCCGTGTCTACCACCCAATCGATCGCAATGCACTAAACATAACATTCGGGAAGATTGACTGTCGTACCGTAAAAGGTCTTCTGCAGTTTTGCGATTGGTTTGGTAATCCCTCTGTCTAGATTTCTAGAGTAGTCACTTTTGTTCCTTTTTAGACTCCTTAAAAGAAAAGGTCCATCTAAGCACTTGTCACTTCAAGCTCATTAAAAATCAAAGGCGACTAGAGTCATCTTTAGATTTTTCTCGACTTTAAAAAATTGAAAAAGCAAGTTGTGTCAAAGCATCATAAAATTCATTTAATTCGGAATAACATTTTCCCATCCTTATTTTGAGTTGATCAAGTAATCCGCAATCGTGGAAGAAAGTCAATCAAAACCCCGTCATTCGTGGAGACTAATGAGTCAACCATCTTTGACTCTAGAAATGAAACCATTCCGGGCCAAGTGATCTCGTTTAACTGGGTCAGAGTCTCCTAATTTGTTTGAAACTTGTGTTTCAACATCCTGAGAGGCTCTAGTTACTCCAACATTTCTAGTATCCCTGCCTCTACAGAAGAAGTTCCATAGTTACAAGAGGACACTAGAATTGATCCTAGTGTAACGGTAAACACTTCTATTCCTGAACCAACTCCATCTAGGGGGTATTTAGAAGGTGTCACCCCTCCAACATATGTCGCTGTAGAGTCTACACCTTCTTCAGCACTAGAAATATTTTACGGACCCGACGATCTACCTCTTCCACTTGGATTGATTCCTATAGAAGAGATTACAGAGGATCTTCCATCTGAGACCCCATTGCATTTTCGAACTGGGATCCACCTATATCCTTCTACGACAGAAGTTAGTCATCCTTCATCGCAAGTTCCTGTAGAATCACTAGGAAATATTTTGGATAGACTCGATATGTCTGACAACCATCGACATCTAGGACTCTGTCATTTAACACAGCAGCAGCAGAACCTCCTGCCACCACTCCGAAAATGTTCGCTGGTATACCATCTATCCCAACTAGCTGTCAATTGCTAGATGAAGTCCACCTAGGGATTGTTTCGACAGTATGGTCTATTCCCGTTTGTTTGTCTGGAATAATATCTGGAATTTCTTATGTTGAGTCTCAGTAAATTGATCCTTCACAACGGTATCAATTTGGGCAGTCCAGTCTCCAGAGGCCAATCTTTCCTTTGAACACTGGATTGTCGCCATATGGGGGGCAGTATGTCCTTTCATTGTTCCCTCCGGGAGAATAGCCATATGAGAGTTCACAACAGAATTCGCATCAAGCTGGAATCACATCCAGTGGTTGGGTGCCAATACTGCCTCAACAGCCAAGAGTTGTATATTCAATGCAACCAAGTCCACCTATGTCGAATATCTCCACTACACCGGTTATTATGACGGTGTCGCAAGTACAAGCGTTGCTTGTTGTATGTCAACCTCAAGTTTCTTAGGTCATAATACAACAGCCTCTTGTCTCCATGACACAACCACAATCACCAATTAGTGGCTCCTTAAATGGAACGATTCAAGCTCAAACGGGTACTATCACCTCGCATCTTGGTCAAACATCCAGTATTGAACAACAGCAAATGGCTTCACAACCATGGCTCGTGCAATATCAACAGCCGCAATTCCAATAAGCTTACCGAGGACCTGAGCAACAAATCTTTTTGGGTAATGGGCAGCCGTATATTCAAAACAGTCACCATCAATCATATCATAATGGTATGCCCATCAACCTTATCAAAGTTATCAACATCAAATGCATTATGCTGGTATGCAAAGACCCACTACTTAGGCAATCCCATCTTATCCTGGGTATGCTTCGCCAAACCTGAATCAACAGTTGCCTTTCGTTATGACTTTAGAATTACCAGATTTAAATTGGCTAACAAATGATCCAATTTCTTACGCCCCTTGGTGGCTGGCGATTCCTCATAAACTTCCGTCAGATATTCCTAAATTGAATGGAAATCCGGGTGAAGACCCATCAAATCATGCGATGACCCTTCATCTATGGTGTTCGTCCAACACTCTCAATGATGATTCGATTAGGCTTCACCTTTTTTAGCGAATGTTAACTGGTCTGGCAGCAAAATGGTACATCGAATTTCCTAGAGCTTCATTCAATAACTTCAGCGCCCTTGCCACCACCTTTTTAACCCATTTTCAGTTACCAATAGGGTATGAAATAGGAATGGAGCTTCTTACCAATTTCAAGTAGATGACAGCCACTCACATATCTAATCATATTCATGAATGGCGACATCATCATCAAATGGCGAAAACATATGTTCCTGATCAGTTGCTAGCTGAATGGTTTATTAAGTCATTGTTAGCTTCCATTACAAAAGATGTGGCTAAAGGGGGAGTTGTCACTGAAGAGAAAATCATTTCTCGTGCGCAATATCTAGACTTGATCTACACTCAGTCTGGCATGCTCTTTGAAAAAATGCCAGATTCTCCTAGACCAAAGTTTTTTGTTCTCCCTCATCCTAAATCAAACAAAGACTCTCATGCTAGCAATGGCATGATAGGTACAACCAGCACGAAAACCGTAGAGGATACATCTAAAAAATCCCATAAGGTTTCTAGTCAAAATGCAAATGAAGAACTTCTTGCCTCGGAGGTTAACACTGTGTTGACCGACAAAGGAAAAGAACCGAAGAAACCAGGGGGCAAGAAGAAAAGGAAAAGAAAAAAGAAGAAACAGGATGATTCGTCTCCTAAAAAATCTTCTGCAAACCCTTTTGGACAAAAGAAACCCAGTCATCGATGCTTTATATGCGATGAGGATCATCGGACGAGAGACTATCCTCATAGAGCTGAGATTAAGAAACTCTTAAAGAACTCAAAAACCTCAGCAGTATTGATTGATCCGTTTCCAAACCCAGAAACCAATCTGGTTTTTAGCAACAATGCTTCCCCATCCCAAGTGCTTATGTTGTCCGTTTTGAAATAGAAAAATCATGCTTTTATATCGACAAGGAATAAAGATTACGGGAATCCATAGCTGTCAAACAACAAGGCTACTGATCAACCTAGCAGTTCGAAAACAACTTCGACCGAAGTTGTGCCACCCATCATTCCCGAGTTAACGATAAAGCCACCAAAGGGAGTAGTACACAAATTGACATTTAATCCTCGTGCCAAAGCAGCACAAAATTATAATATAGTAGAGGACCTAGCCCAATCGTCATCTGCTATGTCGACACTTGAAGAATTGAAAAATTGCCCCTCCCAAAACCATGCTCTATTATCGGCAATAACTGGGATTGACCTAGTGGATTCCAATCTCATGGCCTTTAATCATAAAGGATATGAACCTCAGTTACCAACTCAACTCACTTTCCTCATACAAGTGAAAGCCCTCAGCAAAAGTGTTCATCAAACAATTATTGATGAGGGGCAATCTACCTGCATTATGTCAATGAGTTGCTGGAAAACTTTAGGATCACCACCCTTGTCAAGATCATCAATGACATTAAAAGCATTCGATGGATGAACATACACCCTGTATAGGATTTTAAGTAACTTGCAAGTTGAACTGGGGGGAAAAACAGTAGAAATTGATGTCAAAGCTATCGATGGAAACCTCGATTACAACATCCTACTGGGAAGGCCCTAGATTTATGCTATGGCCGCTATTGTGTCAACATACTTTAGAAATATTGCATTTCACTTTCAAGGAGGAATTACAATTGTTGACCAACAAACCTTCCTCCCCAATAGTTCACAAGTTATGGGAAGCATCCCGATGATCCATGGAAGCTCTCAATCGCTTCAAAATATCAGAGTAGGCATCCTAAAAGACCCTACTTTAATGGGTACTTTTTCCCTACCACCTCCAAGCAATCTGCCGGAAGTGGCCACGCTGGAAACTTGCAACATGATATCTTCTATATCTAAAAGATTCAGAAGATTCCCGAACATTTTGTCAGCATGGATCATCGCCAGGTATTGCACCCAAGCCCAATGGAAATATTGTAGCAATCATTTTTCTAGGCTCGGGGGGCAAACCCAAATCAATGCTCATCGAGTGTTTGGATAGATAGGTCTAAGGAATATGGCACCTCTTCAGATCCTTGGTCTCATGTACATTCTACAGATGAAGGAATCATTCAGTCAATGATGATAGGAGAGGCACCATGGGAAGATTACCACCATTGTTCCCATCTTCCGGATTACCAAAAATATTATTCTAGCAACCTTAATCATCCTTCACTTTTTTATTTTCTATCAAATACTGTAAATACGGTGGATTCTAAGGACGGTTCTTATCTCGTGTAGATCTTGTTAAAAAATGAAACAAGGAGTAATGAGGATAGTTCTTTTACTGTGTCAACCTCATTAAAAAAAAAAATGAAACAACTCCCTTTCCAAATCAAGTCTTTGATTACGATCTTGTAAAATCCAAGTCGAGTCTTTCAAAGATCTTGAAGGTAAACCTTCATTCCAACCACTGCGTTGAATGCAATGAAGCTTGGGGAACATGCACCTCGATTTGTGTCATTATGCTAGGGGCATGTGAACCTATAACAAACATAGTTTTTAGTTTCAAGCTTGTGTAAACATGAAACTAAATCGGAGCAAAGTTTCGAATAGGGCAAGCTCCCTAAAAAATGAACCTATTGATGAGACATCCTTATCATACGACTGGCACGAGCAGTTTTACGCAAAGTTCAAGCTTGTTAAACAATAAACCTAGCAATGAGCATATGTTCCACCAAAGTTTAAGCTCATTAAAAAATGAACCCACCTTCGGTAAATAACCATTGCGATTGCATAATTATCAACTTTTGAGCCTTGATCGTGTTCTTACCATCACCTCCACTCTTTTTAGCCGATCATACGCCTCCATTTGATTATTTACCCCTTTTGAGGAACAACTGTGACGAGTGATTCTATTAGCCACCTTCTTTACACTACCATGATTGAAAAGTTCCAAACCTTCCCTGGAACCAGCTGCTATCCGAAAACATCACTTGTTCCTCAGAAAACGAGTCTCCTTTAAGCTCTTTTCATCTAACTCGTAAAATATGAAATGATTGCCAAGCAATTGGCATCTCTAGCTCGTTAAAGTGATTGGAAGTGCCATCCCTCCTCTATATTTTAAACTTTTTGGACCTGAGGGATCATTACACAAAAAGATCGATCGCTTGTCTTGTTCGGCACATTAAAACTATCGAAAAGTCATCCCTTTCGTATTATTTAATACTTTTTCAGACTTAAGGGATTATATTATGAAAAAGGAAAACTAGAGTTTCATTTCCGTCTCTTTTTAGACTCTCTAAAATTGAAAATGACAGATTTATCCTTGTCGTCAAACTCGTTAAAACAATAGTGACAAACTTGTCCATGTAGACAAGAGCGAGTTTCATTGTCGCTAGGCTCGTTAAAACATAGCAAAGGGTTTGCCCGAAGGGAAAATTATAGAACAAGCATATGTTATCCTCCTCAAGTTTGACAAAAATAAAGAGGTACTGGTCAACAATGACTAGGGGAAAAATGGGAAGAAAACTTGAAGAAACTTTGTTGGTAGCAGGTCGCTCTTGAATATGACACTTTCACTCCATCACCATGATTGAGTTAGGTTGGGTTATTCCGTTCACTGGTCATATCACTATTAGTCCTCCATACCATCCATTTTTGGGGTTAATGCTACCAATCCATTGCAGGGTTGCTGATATGTTCAAGAGAAGTCGATCAGAGAATTCACCAACCCATCTTATGTATCATCCGCTGCAATACCTTCACGCTTCATTCCTTCATGACTGCCACCCTGAACCTTGTATCATCAGATCGTTTTCACCTCCACAAAATCATTTGCTTCGTTCTGTGTCATATATGTGGGATTCATTAAGGCCCTCCTATGACGAGTCACTTTTTGTCGACATCAGCTCATTATCCAAGAAGTCAACTTATGAACAACCCTTTCAGTACTTTGAAGCCTACATGCCTCAATGGAAAGTTTCCCACTTTCGATGATAGGTTTACATCAATGGCCTTCGACCCAACGATTTTGCGTGGTGTTCGACATCGACTCATGTATTCACACCATGTGGATTGTACGATAGTACCTTGAGGGTCATTATCATTATCGGTGATTCCTCTAACGCCTGTTAACATCTTACATCATTGGCTAGTAATCAGGCGATGTCTTTCCATGTTCAACACCAAAACATCTTTTCACATGGATCAAATTGTACTTCGAGTGAAGATTGAACGAGTTTGAAGACCCCGGATCTAGTTTCATCCATCCGGGCTGTGATATATTCAGGAGAACAAAGACATCAAATGTACATCATAGCTGCACAAATAATCATCCAAACTAAGGGATCATGACTCTACCAGAATCATCAGTCTGCCATACAGAGGATTTTCTGTCCTGGGTACATGAAAATGAATTTATAAAGTTGAGCATGGAGATGCCTGCCTCAACTAGATCATGAAAATATTATGAAGATAATGTATTGTATTGTATCTTATTACAAGTCACCGTCCAGTTCGAAAAACCTCAGATCTTCATGATAAAGCATTTCACCCGACATCAGAAGACTTACAACCTCATGCTTTAGGGGGCAACTGTTATAGACATTTTTGGGTACTGCAACCCCAATCGCATATGTCCATAAACCAAGGGCTTCTAAGTCCCTAAAAGTGTTGTTTCATACCCTAAAGGAGCATGGTCAGCTGATTACATCATCTCCCAGAAGTTCTCCCTGAAAAGTTACTCAGAACTAGTCAAAACAGGACCATACAGACTGCTTAGTGCTAAGGGTGTGATGCATCTCACCTACCACATGAAAAAATTGCGATGCATACTAAAAATCCCTTCTGTAGGGTGCGATGAGCGAGAGCAGACAAATGGCAGAGGTAGTTGGCTAGGTGGAAACCCAGAGAATCTTCTAGAAATTACCCATTTGACACTTGCCTCTCTGAATTCGCCTAGGGATGAGTAAGAGATCATGAAATCTCCAATTGGAACCAAGAACTATTAGAGAGATGACACTAGTCAAAATCCCAGAAGCTGACTCACCCACCTGCAAACATCTATATATGGATCCCTCATCCTAGAGATCCAGAGGCTGGAATTTTGTATTTTGTAAGGAAGTGTTGTTGGTTTTTCTATGCAAACATTGTATTGTTGGGTGATCTAAGTTTTTCATGAGGTGAAGAGGGCTTTCATGCTAGGAGGATGGCGCTAGGTTAGACCAATGGGTTGTAATCCTCTCTTCTACTACTTCTATCAATAAAGCTATTTGAGTTTTCTTCCATATTCTTGTATATTTCTGAATCTTGTATTGATATATGCATTTGTATGGTTAATATACATCTGATCCTATATTGTTTATGGTTATAGATCTTTATGCTTTGATGGTATTATGCTTCTTTGACTCTACAGGTGTTCTTTGAAGCGGGACAAGTAAAGAAGGAGTGGTGAAACTTTGTCAAAGGACAGAGGAAACAAGCAAGAAGCCAAGCGAAAGACTAAGGTTGGTACTCTCTGCTTTTCCCTCATCTATCTCTCATAAAAGAAAACACAAGTAACTTTAGTTTGTTTGTTTCTAAGATAGCTACCCGTCTTAGTGGGACTGGCAGCTCTGAATGGACACTAGTTTTTCGATAACACCTCATTCCACTCCTCATTACTAGAACTCGGTATAACAATTCTATGATTCTGATGATCTGATAAAATCTTTAGTATTCTCTCCCCATCCCACATCAGTCTCTAATTGTCCACTCCTAATCCTGCCATTTGAATTCTCAACTATTGAACTGTTTCCATAACCATGGCAGTGGGATTTTGATGCCTCCCTTCTAACTACACCCATAATTTTGGGTTAGAACCCACACCAAATGCATGGTTGGATTCTATTAATGGTCAAATGGGTTGTGTACTTCCTGTTCCCCTATGCATCATGGTTCACTTGCTAAAGTATTATTCCTTGTTCTACTCTATGATCACAACACACAAATTGTCAATCAATTGCCTAATCTAGCCACAATGTTGTAACTTTGGCTCTAATACCACTTGTCACATGTTCAAAGTAACTATATACAAAAAAAATAAATACAATAGCAACAGTACTTTTTTTTTTATTACTTTGGGTTTATACTTAATGGTTATACATTGCATGATTTTCGATCCTATGTAAGGTCTTTAACCCTACGATGGTATATACTACACAGGTTCACTTAGATATCACGTTGGTTGTGGATTTATTAAACTAAAGTTGATATGGAATGGTATTAATGTTACACTTAATGTACCTTAATTAGGTTAAGCCGATACGTATGTATATGTTTATGAATTCAATTTTTATGAGCCATTTTCTCATACCAGCGTTATCTTAGATTTTAATAGAATTAACATATGTTATGGTTATGATTTATGCATGTGCTTATTGGTTTGCTTCACCAAACTTTCGCGAAGTGTGTCTTCCAACTCTCCTTGGGACAAATTCATAACTGGACCCATCTGTTTGACACATGGTTACTCTCATGTCATGGATCTCTTTCTCTCTAATATGACGAATCTTATTCCTTGGATGGGGGTTACGGTAAGGGTATCCCTCCCAGCCCACTATTTGGTTTTTAATTCATTCCCTTCATTTCTTTGGGCAAGCTCTGCAACACTTAAAAAATTTTGGTGTTTTTATGTAGGTTTTAACCCCGTACAGAAATTACCTACATACGAATTTTAAAACACAGAAAATAAACAATGCGAGATTATAACACATAAAACACATATACACATATATTTTCCCCTGGATCCCAAAACCGGGACTACCAGCTTGACTTTTCATCATATTCGTTTCAATGTTACAATACATGTTTATACATGCCGAAGCATCCAATACCATGGGCAGAAAACCATTGCTTCCAATGCCATGGACCGAAAACCATCGCGTCCAAAAAACATGTGCGAAAATCATGCACAAAACCATAGGTGGGTCCACCCAACCTAACATAGGGTCCAAAACCAAAATTTTCCGGGGCGCTGCCCTGGACCCCATAAA
>APFE031136901.1:31098-59031 GCA_000404065.3 Pinus taeda | reverse complement strand
TAGGTATGGGGTTTCCTATGGTAAACCCTAGGCTTTGTTTCTGTGTCTTCATCCCCTATTTTCATATTTTTCTTTCCTTTCTCACTTTCTTTCTGCTTGATGCTTTAATTCCTGTTTTTCTAACATTTGTGTATGTTGTCTTCTTGTTCTCCTTTCATAGACCTTAATCTTTGGTTCCTTTACAAGGTTTTTCTCAAGAGGCATAGGACTCAATTCATCCTCTGTTTCGAGGGCTAGGGTTTCAACATGAGTTTTAGCGTTACCCTTTCTTGGTCTTCTAGTTATAGAGTTTCTCCATGTCCTTTGCCTCAAGGTTTGTATTTGTTTATCCAACTCATGTATATACAATATCTTAATCAAGCCATGATGACTTATGTCATGAGGTAATAGTTTTGGTTTGGTTTTCACCTTAGTGGAAATTTTAAGCACACTTTGATGTAAGAAATAATGTAAACTCATCTCTCCAAAACCAACTAAATGACATAAAAACCTCATATGGTAAAGGTAGATTTTGGAATACTAGCCTTCACATGTAAAAATGATTTGTAAAATATTTAAAATGTGAGACCATTCGGGCTTCAAGATCTTCTGAGGGACTCCCATGCACCAATTAGGGTTCTAACGTTCTCCTTTTAGGAAGAAGTTGAGATCCACATTCCACATCATTCGTTTCTTGAACCACTTCTCACCCTGAGTAGGAAACATCATGTCTTTTGCTATTGAATCTTCAATGATTCCAAAATCCATTCCTCTTATCTGAGCGTTGTTTCCATCAAAAGAGTGAATAAAATCATAACACCAACTTAGATTGTAACCATGAAACTGCTCGAAAATCGACTCCCATCATGTATTTATGAATAATGGTGAAACTTCATCACATACCTTGAAACATACTCCATTTAGTTAAAATCATCTCACATGACGTGAATTTCCCATTGCTTAACTGAGAAAAATTGAGCACTCTACCATGCACTATCAAAAATTGCTAGCAATTTCATTATTTGTTGTGAGCGAGACACCTAGGTTTGATGGAAATTGCCGATTTGTGCACAATTATGGTTTTAACCATCCTCTCCAATCCCTTTTTAATGTTTTAGAACTACCTCAAACCATCACATAAAATCATATCATAGGTTAAATTTCATCAAAAACTTTTGAAGCGTTTAAAATGACCCAAGTGATAGTCATAAAACTTTATTTCTTTAGAAATTTGTAGGAGCTATGAAACTATTTTGTAGTGCAACCTAGAGGCACTATGAAAATATTTCATAGCGCCACTTGCTTTTGGCATCCGATTGGTGCAAGACATAGGTAACAAAATATTGCCATGACATAAACAACTTTCTTAACATGATTTTTTAACTCTTATGGCACATTTTCGCACCAAAATTTTACCTAGTATTATACTTAAAGCCACTTTGCTTGTAATAAAGCTTTTTAGCTAATTTTCGAAACATTTTGATCTTTTTTGAAAGTATAAACTTCGTTCTAACAGAATCTCTGTGCAAACTTCCCGAATGCAATAACAGACAAGTTGTCTCTAATCATATCAGCAGAAATAAAAGGGACAGAAGAGGAATTGATCTCTAAGAAATATCGCGAGGAAATGTTGTCGTATTCTTCAGAGTTGGCTACCCCCATCAGAGTACGAATTTCAAATCCTAAGCACCTGTCAAATTTGCCGGTTTGAACAACTCTAGTAACCATTTCAATCCTTTTAATATAAAATGTTGACGGTTTGTGAAAAAAGTGATTGTATTTAATAGGCAAATCATCCCATGACGAGTAATTTTCCTGTCAAATTCCATCCCTGACCCCCACAAAATGAAGAGCCAAACAAATCATTGTCTATATATATGATAACATGAATGGTAAGTGAATTAACAACCTCGATATATGCGCGAGACAATAGTAACCGGGAAGCTAGTGGACTTAGCGTGCATTGTAAGAGTCAATTTTGCACGTGTCACATAATATTGTCTTAAATTGATATGGTTTTGTATTAGCTTTTTACTGTTTTAAATGAGTTTAATCTTAATTGTGATTGTCTTAAGTGGCCACTCTCTAGAATATAAAGTTTTCTCCTCAAATATTTTTGTGTCAAACTTTGTTGTCTTAAATATAAAGTTTGGTATAAAAATATTTTCGTGTCACTCTGTTTTGTCTTAAATATAAAATTTTGTCTTAAAATATTTTTGTCTTAAACTGTTTTTGTTTTGTTTTAAATATAAATTTGTTTTAAAATATTTTCACCTTAAGCTGTTTTTACCTTAATTTAAAACAATTCAATTAATATTAAGTTTTATTTTTTTAAAGATTTTTAAAAAAGAGAAAGAAAAAGAAGAAAGTATTAAAAGTAACCTTTGTATAATAATATAGGCAGTATAATTTAACCAGTTATGTGATACATCAGTATTCCACCAAACCAAAGCTCTGGGACGGTGACGTAACCAGTTATGGGAAGGCCATGTTCATTTAGCAGTACTGAACACTAAACTAATATATGTTTCACTTTACACTGGGATTTCGACCAGCACTCAACCTTTCCGCTATAATTGATTGTGTTTAAAAAGAATGTATTAAAGGAACCCTTTGTATAATAGTATAGGGAGTATAACGTAGCAAGTTATGAGAAGCCCTTGTGATGCATCGGTATTCCACCAAACCAACGCTCTCAGGGACGGTGAAGTAACGAGTTATGGGAAGTCCATGTTCATTTAGCGTTACTGAACACTAAACTAATATATGCTTCACTTTACACTCTGATTTCGACCAGCACTCACGCTTTTGACTATAATTGATTGTGTTTTAAAACCTCGTGTTTGTTAGCTCTATTATGTGTTACTGTTATTTATATCGAAATTGTTGGTTTCTTGTATTTTTTATATTGGGATTTGTATCCCTGGACATATATGTTTAGTGGGTATCTCTATTCGGTGTTCAGTTTCAGTTTATTTTATACGTATTAGGTTATTCTCATTTTCATAAACAAATGCTACATCACGAGATTCTCGATTATCGAGTTGTTTATATTCAGAGTTGTGCATATTTAAACATACAGTGGCACTTGATATTTTCGTTTACCGTTCATTGTTGTTTTATTTTGGGAGTTGTCTATAATGCGACTTTTTGGAGATTCCGGTGACGGAATCCGGCGGAAGAAATGAGGTTAAATCTTGATTTTTAGCAGTTAAAATGGTTTTTTAACTGCATATTTGGATTCAGCGCCCTAAAAAACCCCTGGGAGCCATTGATTGTGCAGAAATTAGCTATCAAACTTGGGATTGCAATGAATTGCTGCCGGATTTTGACCAGAAAAATCCGCCGGAAAAGCTTTCAAAAAGTCGCGTTATAGACTACTGCTTTTATATTCAATGATTTTTTATATGTCACGATGCTTCTCGAATTTATTTTCATCATTTTGTTTACTAATTTTTATCTTCAATGATTTTTTCTACGTCACTATGCTTCTCGAATTTATGCCTTACATTTCCTTTGCAACATTTGTTGCAATTACTAGTTTAGGGTTATTTCATAATGCTATTGATGTAAGCATGATATATATCTCTACATGGTTAGCTTGACATATTTTAGCAGATGGATCATTCCACAAGGTGGGATTATCAAAGAGTTAGGTGCAAAGGAAGATTAATATATCACAACTCTTTAATGTCATAAAACCTAGAATTATACCTTCACTATAGTCTATCTCAAACAAGTGATGGTTATGTTTTTGGCTATACAACGACATACTCACATTGATTTCCAGTATTGTGCATCTTTAATTTTTTGTTGATCATATTAATTCATTGGTTATACATTTTAATTTACTTTTTGTGTAGTGTTAACGATGGTGTTTAATTTGAAACTTGGATTTGTTTATGATGGTAAGATCTTGTTCCTATATGAGTTTGGAAACCTCTAGAACTACCTCCTCATTTGACATATGGCTCAATACTTCTTGGTTTACGAGGTCAGATCAACAATTCTGATCCTTGCACTATAAATCAATGACAGATATAGGAAACTAGGGTTTTATGGGTAACTACCCACATGAACCCTATTGTCTCAAGGTCATTATGAGATTTTGCCACCAAGAAAGGGTTTGCTACCCACTAGGTTTTCCCGAGTTTCATGGAGAGAGTATAACTCTGGTTTGACAATGTCCCACAAGCTACAACATTCAACTCATGAACAATTCGACAGGCTCAATCAAGCGGCCATATAAACTCAAGTAATTCTTATTTTTGTCTACATTTCAAAAATAGGAGGTTTAAATTATTTTTCTCGACTTAATTATTGTTCTACTATCAACAGGGACTTGGTTCCATCACGCTAAGGTACTCTATAGTTCGAGAGGAATAATCGAATGCATTTTCCAAAGAAGTTGCAGGTATTTACTAATGTTTATGTAAATTAATTGCTTCTCCTATTCTTAGTCTTTTTTCAGAATACTGATATGCTCTAGTTCTGTCTCTAGGTTTCTAAATCTTCATGTGACTTACTCGACACTTTCTAAGTTCTAGTTTTTTTTAAAATATCCATACTAAGTCACAATCCTGACTACCTCCCGTTGAAACCGAGTTACATAGTTTTCCTTTTGTGTTAAGTGTTTCGACTTGGTGTCAAGTTCGGGTTTTGTATGTCCAAAAGAAATACTGGTTATTTACTGCATGCTTACTCTGGTTTCCATACCCTTTATGGGTTGCTAAATCTCACAATCCATTTGGCTAGCTTCAACAATTTTGTCTACCATGCGATATGGATAACTAGAATAATGGTTTTTGTTTAGATATATTTTTTCTTTGACATGTGTTCCCATTGAGGCTTTATATTCAATTAATGAACCCCAACTTTTTACCTTTAATGCTAAGTTATCTCTGTGTTTTCCAAAGGGTTTCAACTTGTAAATTTTTTTTTTATTTTTTTTTTTATTTTTTATTTTTAATTTTTTTTTTTAACAAGGTCATGTAGTTGATATATTACCAAAAGCTGTGTTGGAGCAAGATCCTATTATAATCGACTATAGTATGATAGTAAACTGAGGAATAAGATGGGAGCGTAGTCCCAACTCCTATGCTTGAGTTCGAAATTTCATGAATTTTTATGACTATTCTTGAATACTGCCTAACAAACTGACCTACTAGGAAAGTAAATTTACAAATCATAGATTCGTTGTAACTTCTTCATGGCTTGTACACTAATTGTTCCTGAGTTGGCTGGTTCTTCTTGTCATAATTGACCGAGTTCTCTCCTTTAATGCTCATTGTGTTATTTTTGTAGCATGCCACTGCTTCTTCTAGATGCTTGCATTTGGTTTTTAGATCCATGATCTCTTCTTTCTGCATCGCCATGCTTCCTGAGTCTTATTTTTCCTGAGCTACTACTTCCTTCACTGTTGTTGTCCACGCTTCTTTTGTTCTACACTTTCTTGACTGCTATTTTGAATGTGACATAATAGAACTGAGGTCGAGTTCTGCTTAATGCCTTCCGTGGGAGCGCTGCTCCTTTGTATTCTCCGATCTCTGATCAACGCTTCATCAGCCATCAGAGTATCAGCCCATCTCATATCGACACATCCATTCCCTGCCAACTCTCCGATCTGACAGTCCATACTTCATCGCATTTCCTTGTGCCGCTTTGATCTCTATCGTCCATTACTCCATAGAATCTAACTCTTCGTCATTGATCCAATTTTAGATCCGACGGTAGTGACTTCACCCGATCAAAAAAATGATCAACGTTCCTCCATCGTTGATCGTCACTATTGGATTCGACAGATGACAGTGATTTCGGGTGGACCACTTGCACGGTGGTTACCCCCCCGAAAAGCTATTTTTTCCTCTCTCCTTCGCTGCTACATGTCGAGCAGTTAATGGAATCGGGTGCCCAATCTAAATTGCCAGTTACTACCTTTTGCTCGCCCGAAATACCATTTCTTGTATAAAATCCACCTTTTTTCTGGCCATCATCCGCGTGCCTTCCCCATGTGATGACAGTTAGATCTGTCGATCTATCGATCAGACGACTCTCGCTTCCCTTTAACAATCTGCTGATGCGATATGAATACTCCAATCCATGCAAATTAATTCGCAGAGAGGTAGGAAAGGTAATAGATTTACGTGAAGGGTTTGGAGAGGGTGATGGCCCTGATCGCTGAAATGGGGGGCAGAGAAACTCTGTGTGAGCACAAATTTGCATGAAACACTTGCTTGAAATATTCGATTTCCTTATGCTTTTATAGCATTTCTGAGCAGTCCAGCGACTGCGTTCGATGAGGTGCTCTGCAGCATGATTCTCATAACCAAGATTGTAATATTGCTGCCTTACTATACTCATGCGAATTTCTAAACTACTGAGTTGTTTCCATTGCATTCTCGTGACTTTCTGTCTTTGTCTGCAGTGGAGTGTCCTTTGATGATTTTTTGACTATTGATTTGTTTTTTGTTTATTTTATCATTGTGCTTTGTTCCTTAATTTTGTGGATCCTCAAACTTATATTGTTTTGCTGATTATTATGGGACTGAGTTGTGATCTTCCTCCCGATTTTCATGAATATTCCCTTCAAATTTTTCCACTTCTTGATTTGCATAATAATTCGCCTGTTGATTATGTGTTCTCAAGACATGTCTGAAGATTACATCGCCAGAGTCTTCAAGGTTCTTCCTGATTCTTCTGAGAATTCTGTTCATGAAATCATTACTTGGGCTTTTATTTTGTGCCATTGCCTCTATTATTATGGCTGAGTCTCCTATTATTATAAGATTTTGTATTTCTCTTTTTTTGATAATTCTTGATCCCATCAATAGGCTGTATGCTTCAGCCTTATTATTTGAGATTTGTCCAAGTCCCCATTCATATGTGACAATTTCTCTCCCATTAGGATCAAGGATTAATCCCCCCGCCCTTACCTTTCCCGGATTATGCTTTGAGGCCCCATCAAAGTAGAGGCAGTATCTATTCTGATATTTTTTTTCCAAATTTCTAGTTCCTCTTCACTCATTCTTATTTTCCAAATATTTCCTAAGTTTTCTTTCCTCTGTCCTTTTTGTCCATTGTTATTTATTATGGCTTTGCTGAGCCAATCTCTCTCTTCTTGTTGTAGAATGTTGTGATATGCTGGTGTTGTCCCTTTAACGTTGAGGATTTTAGAAGTTAATCCCCACGTTTTTTATAAAGCTTTCCCTATTCTTGGAGTTTAGTTTTTGAAGATGCACTTCTTTCTTATCAACCAAATTTGCCAGCATACTACCGCTGGGATGCATTTCCATATTCTTTGAATAATGACTTTCTTCTTTGTTGTATATGGATAGGCCTTCTCTAAAGTTTTTAGAAAATCCAACAACGACTTTTCAAAATTTATTCTTCTTTCCAAGGGGCTTATAAGCTGTTGCCAACATTCTTTGGCAAAATGCATTCTTGAAATAAATGTTGAATGTTTTCTTCAGCCTATTGGCATAATGGACATCTTGATGGACCTTGGAAACCTTTTTTTGTTAAGTTTTCACTGGTTAAAACCTTCCCTTTTAAAAGAGTCCAGATGAACATTTTGATCTTAGGCGAGCTTTCATATTTCTAGGCTATTTTCCGAGGGTCTCAATCTTGTTGGTTTGGTTGTTCTTGTAGGATTTTGTATCCCACCTTGACTATGTAATGCCCACCACTAGGATCCTTGAGGTATCCATCTTCTTCATCATAGTTGATTGGTGTTGCCCCTTTTTGGAGCTACCTAATTTTTCTCCATTGCCCTTGCAGATTTGTAGGTATTGTTGAGAGTTTCTAGTCTTGCCAATCCTTTTGGTTCCATAGAGAAATTGAGAATAGAGTGTTAATACCTTTTCCTTTCCTCCACTCTTGGATGCCTTCTATTTCTGGATGAGTCTTCAGTGGTTCTTTTTCCATGATTCTGTCCTCCCATATTGATATTGTTTTTCCATTGCTTGGGGTTTTAGAGATGTAGCTACTCATTAGAGGAATTGTTTTTTTTACTAGCTTCCAAGCTTGAGTACATTGTCTTGTTGGGATATTTCCATTGAGAAATATTTCCCTTGAACCATCCATGTATTTTGAGATGAGAGTTTTTTTTCACTAGCTCTCTTTTCCTGTGATCAATCTCCGTACTATCTTCATTCCCAGGGCTGCATTCATGAGTCCAGGTATCCGTATAGAAAGGCATCCTTGTTCATAAGGTAGCACTACTTTCTCCCACCTCACCAGGCTAAATTTTTTATTTTCTTATTTCCCCCTGCCATAGAAAGCTTCTTAAGATTAATTCCATTTGTTTGTGTGCACTTGCTGGAGCCATAATTATTGCATATTGGTAGATTGGTAGTGCTGAAAGGAGTGCTTTGATTAAAATAACCCTTCCTGCCAAATTTAACCACATCATACCCCAACTCTGAATTTTGTTTTTCATTTTTTCAATTTGCTTAGTCCATATTTCTGCCTTCATGTTCTCTTTTGAGATTGGAAGTCCCAGGAAAAAGAAATGGGTCCATTTTTCTTGCACTGGGATTTCTAATATTTGTGAATCCTTTGCATGATTATGGGGGGGTGTTCCATCCATATATTTTGCATTTTGTATTATTCAGAAGCCCACCTGAAACCTGTAAAAAATCATCTAGTTTTGTTTTGAACCTTCTTGCTATTATTGTTGATGCCCCTCCTAGTAGCAGGGTGTCATCTGCAAAAAGTGAGTGGTTGATTGATTTTACTCTTTTTGCTATTCTGAGCCCTGCAATGTTTCTTTCTTTTCTTTGTTTTTCCAAAGCTCTGCTTAGAGTTGCAACCATTATAATATATAGGAAGGGTGAGAGAGGGCATCCTTGCCTGACTCCTCTTGTGCTTTGAAGAAATTCACTTGGCCTTCCATTTATGAGGGGGGCAATCCAAGGGGTGGAGATGCATACTTGGATGACTTCTATTATTTATCTTGAGAAACCCAGTTTCTGAAGAACAACCATGAGATATGGATGGATGACCCTGTCAAATGCATTTGCCATATCTAAATTAATTATTATGCCCTTTTCTTACCTTAGCATACTAGAGTGTACAACTTCCTGTACAATAATTACATTATCTATGATTTCCCTGTTAGGCACAAATCCTCCTTGATTTTCAGATATGATTATTGGTAGCACTTCCTTGATTCTATTTGCAATTATTTTTGTTATTATCTTATAAGAGGAATTGCACAGAGATATAGGGCGATACCTGTTGAAGGTGGAGGGATTTGAATCCTTTGGGACTAGGGTGAAGTAGGAGGATTTTGTGTTGCTTCCTATTTTTTTTTTGAAAACATTCTTCACCATTCTTAAGAAATCTTTTATGATTGTATACCAATGAGATCTGAAGAATGCTATTGTAAATCTGTCGGGCCTTGGGGCTTTATCCGGATGTAGGCTCCATATAGCCGCCACTACCTCTTCTTTTGTAATTTCTTTACACATTTCTGTGTTTTGATCCTCCTTTTTTTGTTTTGTTTTTTGTTTTTGTTTTTGTTTTTATTTTTGTTTTTGTTTTTTTTGTTTTTTTTTTGTTTTTTGTTTTTTTGTGCGGAAGGAAATCTTCATATTTAGGCATTTCTTCTTTTGCTAACAGTAAATTTTTGAAGTGCTTGTGGGCTACTTTTTTTAATTCCTCCGCACCTTTAACCTCTTGATTTTCCACTTGGATTTTTTCTATTTGATTTCTTGCCCTTCTAATCTTCATTGAGTTATGGAAAAAAGATGTATTTTTATCCCCTGCCTTGAGCCACAGGCTTCTGGATTTCATTCCAACCTCTTCTTCTTCTTTCTTGTTTTCCCTGTATATTTCCCAAAAGATTTCCTTTTCTCTTAGATAATCTTGCTTGCCTTCTTCTCTACCTTCTTTTTCAATTTGCATGTTGTCCATTCTCTACTGTAATTCTTTTTTTTTTTAAATTTCATTTGCTCTTGCCCATTCCTTTAACTCGATTCTTACATTTTCTAATTTTGTCTCCCAAATATATTGTGGTGATCCTGATACTCTTGGCTCCCATGCTTCCTTAATTAATTCATCGATTTCTATATTGCTGTCCCAAATTGAGCTATATCTAAATGGGAGCGGTCCTTGATTTTCCATTTTTCCCATGACTATTGCCACCGGTTTATGGTCGGATGTCGTGGTGTGAATGATTTTTGTTTTAATGGCACTGTATGCTGTTGCTATGTTTTCTTGTATCAAGATTTTGTCCAACCTTTCTTTTATGTTGCTTTTGCCCACTCTTTTATTGCTCCATGTGTATTTCCCATTGCTTGGGGGGATGTCTAAAAGATTGTGTTGTTCCATTATTTCTTCTAGTGCATCCCTGGATGGGTCTGTGTGATATATGCCTCCAAACTTTTCTTCTATACTTCTTACCAAATTTAAGTCTCCTCCTAGAATTATTTTTTCTATTTGCGTTTCTTTTAGTGCTTCTTTTATGGTGGCCTAGCATTGCTCTTTTTCCTTGTAGTGGTTTGGGGCATATATATTGATGACACTATACTTCTCTTTTGTACCGATTTGCATTAGATCCACTTGTATCCAGTGTTTTCCTTTTTTTTAGTGTACTAATTCCCATATTCCTTTCTTCCATTTTGTGCAGATACCTCCTGACGCTCCTATTGCCTGTATTGCTTCACCTTCATAATTTCTGATTTTTTTGTTGTTGTTGATATTTTCAATTTCTTGGCTATTTGTTTTTGTCTCCTGAATCATAAGGATGTCTGGGTTTTCTTTTGCTAGAATGTCTCTTGTGCCATTTTCTTTAACGGATGATCCCAATTCTCGGCAATTCCAGGAGACCACTATCATTATTTGCTTGTTGGGTGGTGCATGGCTCCTTTCCCTCTTTGTTGGATTTTTTTGTTATTCCTTGTGTTCCTTCCTAAGAAGGTTTCCATAGGTTGTTGCGTTCCTAATGCCATTTCCTTTGTTGCTGCTTCATCCCTCAGCTCTTTGTTTGTCTTTCTTCCTGCGTTTTAATTTTTATTTTCTACATTTGAGAGAGCTTCCTTTGACTGCTTTCTAGTTAGGATTCTGTCTATTGATGGGGTAGGGTGGGTGGCGAAGGTGAGATTTGGGTGGTTGGGGCCAGAGGGGATGGGGAGGGGGGAGGGGGTGTGATGAGGGGATCTGGATCTGGGTCCGGGGGATGGGGGGACAAAAGGATTCAGTGGCTCAAAAGGATTGAGGCTAGCAAGAGAATTGATGTTAGCTTTTGGTGGTAGAGGATGGAGCTCAGAGGATATGGAGCGGTGCGTGGAAGAAGGATTTGGTTGTTTATGGACTGCCTTCTTTCTTTTGACCTGTTCCCATTTGTTTTTCGGGTCTTCAATATTTTCATTTTCATTATCTTTTGTTTTTGTACATCTATTAGCAAAATGACCATATTCATGACATACCTTGCATTTGAAGGGGATTTGTTCATAGTCCAGCTGTTGTATATGCGTCCACTGATCCACTTTGATTTTGATGGCCTCTGGAAGCCCTTTTCCTAGATCCACCTTTATATAGATTCTGGCACATGCGTGCATGTTTTCCTTTGGCTCACACATGTCTATGTATTTCCCAACTACATTTCCTATGGCTTTAACTGAATTGTCTCCCCAGTGGTGGAGGGGAAGATGCAGCAATTTGACCCAAACGAGAACGACATTGGGTATATCCATTTCTAGGTCGAAATCTGACGTCCATCTGTTTAGATACAAACCCCTTGTATCCATAAAGTACGGGTCATTTCTAAATATTAGATCTCGATCCTCATTGGTTTCAAAGTGGAAGGTGTAGTATCCTCTTCCACAGAACCTGATTGAGATTTTTCAGTTTATTGTTGTAGACCAATTCCTTTCTACCCATTTTTGTACCGTTTTGGGCGATGGTCATAACCCTGTAAACTGCCCAACTAATCCACGTTTTGCCAGGGAGAGTGCCGCTTTACGAGGAAGAGATGGAGGGAGTGATATTTCTAGGATGTCTTCCAATCTTTTAACAAACTTGGCAACTGATGATCGGATCTTTGCCGGACCCATTGCAAAAATGAGAGAGGCAAAAGTTTTTTCTGTTCCTTCGTTTTCTCGCTGTTTATATGAGGGAGGCTCTTTGTCCTCTGATGATTCCATGTTGATCGATCCTCAACAGCAGGAGGCCATTGAGGGCAGCTACGCGCTGCTATGTGAGATGCTGTATTTAGGGCTGCTGCGAGCTGATGTGTGAGGCTGCTGCAACTGTGTCCTTATCTTAACTCTTTAAAGAAGCTTGTAAATGATTTTTATGATAAAGGGTTTTTAGATGAATTGTTTACCATTCTGTCTCGACGATTTTAATTATCGAGTTTATAATATCATAATGCTAATGTTGCATAATATTATCAGTTCATTATGGTTGACGTTCCACTTGATGCTTCTATTAATTCTTATACATTGGTTTCAATAGTATAGGGCCGAATTCTTGAAAGTTTTACAACTCTTCTTATTTCTAGTTTTTATTTACTAGTAAAATGAAATTGTAAAAATAGTTTATGTGACAGGGTTTGTCCTTGAGCCGAGCCAATGTTGTTAGCAACAAAGGATTGGTTCCCATACACCATTACTCCTTGGTCTTGTTGTTCGCCTTTCTAAATACTTATATAGATGTGTAAATACTTTACAAGAACATGGACCGTTCTAGGTAATGGACTTTTGTTTGTTTAGTTTGGAACCAACTCGTTAATTCAACATATTATAACGTAATATTGGAAGTAATAAAATAAGATTAGATTACATCATCAAATTTTAAAGGGAAAAAATAAAAACTACTTTTCCAACTTATATTTTCAACTTATCTCCCTAGGATTTTACTCAAATTTCGAGTGGTAACACTCATTGGATGCAGACTTTAATTCCTCATCCAAGGAGTACCCATGTTGCATGATTTTGATAGACCCTACTATATGAAAAATGAGAAATACATGAAAAAACGTGATTGTTATCACATTTTTCATGTATTTCTTGTTTTTCATATAGTAGGGTCCATCGAAAGTATGCAACATGGGTACTCCTTGGATGAGGAATTAAATTTTGCATCCAATTAGTGCTCCCACTCAAAATTTGAGTAAAAATGTAGGGATATAAGTTGAAAATACGAGTTGAAAAATAAGTTTTTTTAATCTTTTTACCTTGTTACTCCAAAAAGGTGAATCATCCCCCATTGTTGACATCATCATATTGAATCCTATTGGTTCTTATAAAGTTGATTTTGGTTGTAAATTTTTGTTTTGAGGCCCATTTTAGACCTCAAAATTTCTCTAATGAATCTTTTGAGTATCTCATATGCATATTTGCTTTGATTAATGAAAATATTGTTTGGATGTTACCATACTTCAACTCCAAGATAGTAATGAAGTAATTTGAGATCAGTCATCTTAAATCCAACTTACAACTCCTTCTTTACTTGCATAATATGAACATTATTGTTCCTATTAATGATTAAGCCATCCACATACATAACTAAAACCACCATAATTTTACCTTGTTGTTGCACATATAAGATATCATCTGATTCACTGCACTTGAAGCCAATATTGTCAAGGTACTCATCCATTTTTTCATACTAAGCTCACGAAGCTTGTTTCAACCCATATAAAGCCTTGATCAATTTGCAAACTTTGTATTACCGTCCTTCAATTTCAAAATCTAGAGGTTGACTCATATACGCTTCTTCTTGCAAGTCTCCATTGAGAAAGACACTTTTGACATCCATCTAATGTACTTTCCATCCTTTTTGAGCTGATAATGCAAGTACTAATTTGATGGTGTCCGTTTTTCTAAAGGCACAAAGTTTCCCCATAATCAATTCCTTCTTGTTGTGCAAAACCCTTGGAAACAAGTCTTGCCTTGTACTTGTCAATTTTTCCGTCTAGATTATACTTAATTCAGTAAACCTATTTGCATCCAATGGGTTTCATATTTTCAAGACAATCAACAAGTTTCCAAGTGTTATTTTCCATCACTACCTTGGATTCTTCAACCTTTTCCTTTTGCCATTCTACATATTTTACTGCCTCTTTGTATGTGGAGGGCTCAGTAAAATCATTTGTTATTAAGGCTATTTTTTTTTCATTTCTTTGTGAACTTCTTGTTCCTGTTTTGTATTATTCATCCAGCCTTACATCCTTCAAAATTTGAATGACCCATTTAGGCAATTAATGTTGACTTGTTTGTGGATCTGAATAATCACCATCATTGTAAAGTGGATTGATATAAACAAATATTCTTTGATCATATGAAGTTTCAGGAGGTGGAGAGTCACTGTCAGATGGAGCAGGTGAACTGGATGAACCATTTTCTCAAGAAGACTATTCAATCTCATACCAATTGTGTGTACTTGGTTGATTTTTCATTCTGTTTTTATTTTTATCACCCTTAGTTTCCAATTTGTATAGAATACTTTCTATCTTTGTGGTGCTCTTGATTCTCATTTCATCAAATCTAACATCCTTTTTGACAATAAACTTTCCATTGGACAAAATACGATACCCCTTCTTTTCATCGAAATATCCAATCAATGTACACTTCAAATATTTTATTTTGGAACTAAGGTATATCATACTGAACCAAAAAATCTAAGATGTTTGACTCAAGATTTGAAACCAAACCATGCTTCATATGTTGTAATTCCATCTAAAGAATCAATGGTAGACATGTTCCTTAAGTAGACTTTGTATGCATTGCTTCTTCCCAATATGGATGACTTATATTTTTTGAAGTTAGCATGGATCTTTCCATCCCTAACAAGGTGCTATTCATTCTTTTTGTTACTCCATTCTGTTGTGGAGTGTAGACATTTGTAAATTGTCTTTTGATACCATTGCCCCTTAAATTAGTTTGGAATTCATTGGAAGTGAATTCCCCTCCATTATTTGTCTCGAGAGTGCCAAACTTCTCTTCAACTTCATTTTTAATTAGTTGGCGAAAAGTCTTGAACTTGTAAAAGGTTTCTGACTTTTGTTTCAAAAAATAAACCCAAGTCATTCTACTGAAATCATCAATGAAGAGCGAAAAATATTTACAACCCCCTAAAGAATCCTATAGAGGTACACAAATATCACTATGAAGCAATTGCAAATGCTTGTTTGCATTCCATGAAATTGTTGGAAAAGTCTCTCAACTTTGTTTCCCATAAATGAAAGCTTTACATCTCGTATTTTCTTTCTCAAAAGTTGGAAGCCTTTTAACCATTCCTTGCTTTTGAAGTTGAGAGAACCTTTCAAAGTTTAAATGGCCATATCTAACATGCCACAACATTATAGGTAAAATACTTGTATTTGTTGCTCTTGCAAAATCAGACTTCCGTGGAATTACTATTCCTTTCATTCTTAGAAGTTTTCCAACTTCATATCCAGTTATGACCGTCTTCATATTCTGTTTGATGGAATTGATTTTTACTAAGCCATCCTCCGTAAAACCTTGATGTCATGCTTGTTGAATTGTGATTAACGACAACAAATTCTTCTTGAATGACGGTACATACCAAACATTTGAAATTAGTTTTTCTTTAATGCGAGGAAGAAAAATTTTTATTACACATTTTCCACAAGGAGTGTGTCTTGTATCATCTGCTAGAAAGATTGAATTGAGTTGACACCGTTGAAAAGTCCAAAAGAAGTCACGTCGAAAAGTCATATGTTGTGTTGCCCATGTATCTAAAATCCAAGCATGTTCATAATCATTTTTAAGATACGTGGAGACCTATAATTCTATTGATTATGGGTTTGAAGTGTAGTGAATATATATTCTGAGCCATCATCTTCTTGATCATTATCAAATTGTGCGAAATGTTGTTGAAACTTTGGAATTTTTTCAATAAAAGTTTGACAAACTTCAGCATAATGACCAAATCTATTGGATCTTTTATAAACAACTTGACTGAAATGTTTTCCTTTGCCTTGAATTGTCCTCTGCCTTGAATGTTGCCTTTTCCTAAATGGTTGCATCTTTTGAAGTTGTTTCCTCTACCTTGATTTCGACCACGACCTTGTCCTTTGTATGGTCCCTAAGTATGATGGTTGTGTTTGTTGTTATCCATTTGACTTCCTCTACCTTTGAAAATTTGAGTTGGAGATTTACTAGTGCTAGCTTCTGTAAAAAATACATCTTCTCCAACCTATTTTTTCTTTCCAAAAGTTTTGTCATGTTGAGCTAACATTTCACTTAATTCATCAAATTTTAATTTCTCTAGCTTTCCAGTCACCTGTAAAGTTTATAAGAAATGTGTATATGAAGAAAGAAAACCAACAATCAAAATAGTAGTCATGAAGCTACCATCCACTACTTGGAATACAACCTTTACTATTTCTTTTTTAATGTTTTTGAGTCTGGAAATGTACTCAAGTACATATCCCCCTTCTGTCAGTTTCTTTTGAAGTAGCTTCAGTTGAAGATCAACTCTCTTTGATTTTGGTTGTATCTCAAATAGACATTTAAAATTTTTCCAAGCAAACCATGTATCAGAAGCATTTTCTATATGAATATAAATTTCATCATTAACTGAAAATTTAATTAATGATAATGCTTATGCATTTTTGATCTCCCATTTAGCTAGGGAGTTTGCATTTTCAGGTTTGTTTGGTTTAACATCACCATCACCAACATCATTCCAAAGTTCATTTTATATCAATTTTCTTTCTATGTGCTTGTTCCATATCTTATAATTCTTTGAGACTTCGAATTTGTCAAACTCAGGAAATAAATATACCAGCTTAGACATCGTAAAAGTAAATGTATGCACCAACATAGATCATGTACCACAAAAAGAAGATGGACAACACACCACACACAATGTCACGAAAAACGATCTATTAGAGCTTGGCCTTGATCCTTGTATAGTCGTTTGAGGAGAAAAGTGTTTGAGATTTGCACTTGGCTCTAGTCAATTTCTAAATATTTTACAATGAAACTTTCAAATTTTGACTTTTACAATGCTCTTACAATTTACTGCTTTGACTCTAGCAATTTGACTTTTCAAGCCCCCCTAAAGTAAAACTTTACTTCTAATTACAACAATGACCTACCCTTTAAAAAAATAATCCACTTATCACTCCAAAAAACAATATATTACACATCACTTATCACTCCAAGATTACAAAAAATCAAATTTCAAAATTATCCCTTATAACAAATAAAAGCCACACCTTATAATATATATATATATATATATATATATATATATATATATATAGATATATATATAGTAACCAGAGGAACCCAACAACCGCTTGACAAGCTACGACCTGTTCCTCCCTCTCCCTTAGCCCAAACTTTCAATAGGGGTATTTGAACATGGGTCTCTCAAGTTCCAATGATTTCACTTGTCTCAAATTTCCAACCGAGCTGTCTCCCGAACTCACATCTATTCTCTCTACCAAAATTATAAATTACACCTTATCTCTCCATTAATATACTTTACTTTTTAATCCCTTTTTTATTCTTCCATTAATTTTTTTTTATGAAGTCACTTTCAAAAAGTGAATTGTCGTTTCAAATGTTAAAGCACACCTTAAAAAAATTGTTGGAGAGTTCTCAACGCAACTCTTTTCCCCACACAATCCTCTACGCAAATGGGTTCCACGTTGGCTCAACACTTATGCAAACTATTAACAAGAAATTGAAACTGGAATCAAGAAATTAATACAGAATTTTCAGATTTGTTTTTGGATGGAAATCCCGATTTGAAAAGGATAAAAAAGAATCAAATGGTGTATTGTCTAAATAATGGATATTCAAAGGAAACATTGTCTAGGCCCTTTTCTTTGTAGCTTTTATGCAATTTATTTTCCATTAAAACACAGAACTGCCCAAAAATGGTCATGTTATCTAGGCTCTTCTTTAAGCGATTTTCTCACAATTGCTTCTCCTGTATACAACACCACATGGGCCTTTACACTGCCTCGAATATGCTCTGATGGGGAACTTGCTTATCTTCCAAGTGACTACTGTGGAATTGTGGCTCCTAGCTATTGTGGTTATTTTTTTTGTTTTTTCAACAATTAGTTTTTGGAACAACTCTTAAGTATACATAGCCTTGTCCAGGTGTTGTGGCCACCAACAACCCCCCTTTTTATTTAGTATTATTACTAATACTAAATAAGTGGGGACCCTTAGTCAAATTTTTTAAAAAATGAATTAGTGCTTGTATTTCCTTTTTAATAAAACTTACCATCATAAACTTAGGAAAATACCTTTGAAAAATCTAAAAAGCCTAAGTTTCATGATGAGGAAAGATAAAATCACTCCTTAAGAAATATCACATTGCGGAAAGGATAATAGGACACCTCCTTACTAGTCAAACTTTAAGATTGCGAGATCGCGATGCAAGATTACATACTAAAAAACAAATATCGCATCGCATGCTTTAAAACGCACTTACATTGGAAAATCGCAGAAAACGCCGATATGCGATGGTGCATATCACAAAATCGCACCTCACAAGAAATACATTAACACGAAATGGGCACATACTACGACTATGCGATATTGCGACCATGTGATATTGCGATACCACGATATTGCGATAGAGCGGCAAAGCGATCTTACGAAAGAATAACAGAGTGATATTGCGATATTGCGATCTTGTGATAATGCGATCTGCGGTATTGCAAAGCAAATCGCAAAAAATCGCCCCATCGTAAAATCTTTTGGCTCACTATTCGAGAAAACTTTTTTCATAAAACAAGACCTGGTTATGCGCTTTAATGCTAATTAATGAGTTAGTTGCCAGTTGTTAATGAAATATGGTTTTGTGTTTATCAAGAAGCTAGTTCACGTAAGGTGATATACTTTTGCATGTCTTCGGCATTTAAAGCTTTCCCGTCACTCTTCCTTATTATTACTCTTACCTCACTTGTAAACTGCAGGAACGAAGAACAAAGAACTATACAAAGTAGTATACAGGAAACTATGGGGAAGAAGGGCAAGGCTCCGATGTTCGAAGATAAAGAAATGGTGCCCTTGTACACAGACACCTCCTGTAACAGAGAAGCGGGTATTACCACTTGGGAAGGCATGTATAATCTACTTGAGGAAGAGAATCCCAAGGTAATGGAGTTTACGGCTACTGCGGGCTCACAGAGTTCTTCTGAGGCATCAGTTGCAGATTTAGCCTGTTCGTTCTTGCATCGGATAGCGGCAAGGCCCAAAATTCCCCCCTACACAGATATGGTTAAATGGGAACTAGAAAGCGCTGACATAAAAAACAGACAACTCAAAACTCAGGGTCAAGAACTTACGGGATCATTATTTTCACAAAATGTGAGCTTTACATCCGCTAAAAGAAAACACGCAAGAGGCGAAAATCACACCAAGGAAGCCCGGATCAAGAAATGGAGGCAGTTTCTGATGCGCAATTAGCGCCTAACGCTAATCGCATATCGCTGGGTGAAACTTCTTGAAGGAGAAAGCCTCTAATTGCTCAGTCTCCTGCAAGCCCAGAAATTTGTGGGAAAAACACTGAAGGTAAAAGGTAAAAATTGAATCCGAAAATCAGTGGTAATGGTCAGAAATATCCTCAAAGTAGTATGTGTACAGGTACAACACTTACAAGCAGGTTGGAGACAAAAGGCTCAAGAAAAGGTAGAATTAATCAAAAGATTAACTAAGTTGAATTGGGATTCTTACTGGACATATTTAGTAAAACTACACAACGAGTATATGACTCTCAAAAGCCTCATCAATTCTGCCGAAAAGATGACACCAGCTCTTGCTGATTCCGTTTTCACAGGGCAATTAAAGGCTGAAGTCGGCCAACCGACTCTTCTCAAGCAAATGCTGAATGCTTGCGATGTTAAGGAGCAAATACAGAAATAGTTAGATGTTAGATTAATTTTAGAAATAGTTTTGCTTTATCTTTGCCTAGAAAAAAGACGGTCATTTAAACCGTATCCTATATTTTTGTAATAAGTTATTTTTAGATGTAGTTAGTAATATTTAAACCCATTTCATGCATTTAGAGAAGGGTCTAGAAATTTATCAAAAACTTGTCCTCAGAACATGCACTTTTGCACCCTCCGAGGAGGTTTTGATTTATTGATTTTTGCATTTAATATCTGCTACTGATGTTGCACTTCTGTACTCTTAGTGGATGTTGGATTAAGAAGAGATAAATCATTATTGCTTGAAGCTCATGAGTAGAACTAGTTATAAATGGTACTTTTATCTCTTAATTGTTTCTATCTTTTGTGTTAAAGTGATATTTGAGTTCAGTTGTTTATATATTAATGCGTGAATGCCTGAGTTATCATTTGGCACTTTTGTACGGTGATAGCTATTTATTTATGCTTAATGTATGAGTAGCTTATTGTGCGATATGTTTTTCACAACTGTTTCGTCTAACTTTTTATATGAAGTGGTTCATCTATATTGAATTCTTTTCTTATAACAGTTGAATGATCTTTATTACCGATTGTTATTTGAAATCATTTTAGATCGCATAGCAGAAAGATCACACCTCGGGTTAGTATAGACTTAGATATTTCTATTTATTAGAATACAATTGCATGTCATTAGATTAAAGTTAGTATTAGAGCATCTTGATTAGGAATTGTTAGATCAGAAATATCAAATTCTACACACACACACACACACTCATAAATTGGGAAACTGGTCCCATATCCCCAATCCGACCCACCATACCAAACGGAAAAGGAGCTGCCAACCAAGGTCCGGATCGGGTGGGTATCCCCCTTGTTGTAGACCCAATTTTTGGGGCTTCAACACCAGGATTAGACCTCACAAAATCTATGAATACCAAACCTCCCCACCTAACCATTGGACTACATCCTTGGAACTATAATACTATGGAAATATTCAACGCATATTACCTATTGTTCACCCATGAAATGATCATCTCGTTGGGGTCGATTTTGTTGTTGTGGTATGTATCAAATTCATCAAATATATAATCATAAAGAGAGTTGGCCTCTTACGGGCTTCATTAGGTGGAAACTCTCCAAGGCCTCAATTCAACTCCCACAACTTTCAGTGCACCATTGGTTGCAGTCAAAAGCTTCATGCAGTAATGGAGGATATTTTCTCACAAGGTTTGCTCCTTTTGAGACTGGATCCGAGATCCCACAAAACAAAACAATGACTTGCAAATTTTCATTTAATCATTTGCTCAAAAAAATATAACAGGAAGAAATTCCAAATTAATAGAAAATTTATGACATGAAACTTTTAATATTCAGATCTAAAATATGAAATTAAAATGGAAGTTGCAAAATTATTTTCCTTAATAAAAGTTGAACAATATTCATACCAATTGACAATTGATCTATTTGATGGAGTTTTCCAAAATCCTGCAGATCTAGAATCTCCTCTTCACATCTTCTAATAGTACAATAATAGTATAAGTGTCCTCACACACACAAATTTTATTAACAAGGAAAAGAGAAATTACATGAAATGTGCAAGAGCTTACAAACAATCACTCAAGACTCTTGCAAGAGGAGAGAAACAAGCTTTAAAAAAGTTTTTGGTCTAAACTAATTTTTTTATGGATGACTTAATTCTCTTACAAGTGTCCATTTACATTTAATTCACTCCAACAACACTTCTAACGATTTTCCTAAATTAATTCCTAAGTAACAACACCTTTCTAAATGTCATATCTCTTATAACAACTAGCTATTCTAAAATGTCTCCAATATTTAATTAAATATTACACTCTAAATAATTAAACTATAGTTTATGTATTTTGGATCATCGAATAGGCCCCGTGAGATCAACTTATTGGGATACCAAACATCGAAATGTCAAGCCATTAGCCTTTTGGCTTTTGATGACCAAGAGAGTTCATTGGAGACTATTGGGCATAAACCCCACCTGATGTTAATAATACCCACATTGTTTGATAGTTAATGGAGACAAGAAGTTCAAAGTCATCAAAGGATGGGTCAAGTGATAGGGAGATTGAGTTTTGGGAATTCTTTGGGAGGCAGTTGACCCAACTCCTCGACACTAACCAAATATGACATTTTCCATTAGTTAATGATGATAGATGGTCAGGGTCATCAAATGACAGATATCAGGCCATCAAGAGATCTAAATCCTCCTATCGAGACTTTCCTCCTAATACTTCTGAGCTCAATAAGGGCCCTGATATGGTAGATGTTTACATGACAACTAGCATGATGTTGACATGGAGTCAACATGGGGATGGTGTGGCATTGACATGGCATCGACATGGCACCAAAATGGAAATAACATAAACTAATGTGGCTTAATGATGTGGAATTAGAGATAGCAACAACCTGAGGTGGTGTTCAGGTGGCAACCATGATGGCAGGTGACATGGCCTATCAGACCATTTTCTCATCAATAGGTTGGGCATCAGGTGGTCAGCCTATTAGTCCATTGATAAATTTGATGCTGGGTTGATGGCCCATCAGTATTCACCCTGTTGGGATATTAGAGTGTCAACATATTAATCATCATCTGATTCAAGAGCTTGCATCAAAAGGGTATGGTTTGACGGTCAAGGGAGGTCAGGAAGACAATAGAAAATAATGATAGTGGACATTAGGCCAGGTTCTATCAATATATGTTCATGTCAAGTCAAGCAAAGAGTTGTAAATGATGCTACCTAATAAATGTTTTCATGGGGGGGGCGGGGGACAAAAGCTGATATGTCTAGTTAGCTGGATAGGTGGATGCGGGCTAGTGAGATAAGGGCACATGATAGTATGGATTGATGATATGGCCCTTGAAGGGGAAATATTCAAACATGCATAACTCTGATGTTGAAAATGTAGCAAGTAATCCTAATTTAATTTTTCCTGGATTAAATTAGGAGAAATTCAAATTTCAATTTCAGCAAAATACTTGGAGGTATTTAACTGAGGTGACATGGCTCTTGTCACTCAGTCAACTCAGTAAATTCGAGTTGGAGATACTTGAGTTTAGTTCTACACGATTGATTGCTAATTTGTAGCAATCTATTTCAATTAATTTGAGTTATTGTCAGTGTAACCAGTTCTCACTATTAGTAGAACTAGTGGAGGTCCAGTCAAGGGCGTGTAAATTTTTTCACATCGAGTAATCATCCAGTTAGCTGATCAATTAGCCTAAATTAAATCATGCATGCAAAGAATTCGAGTTACCTAGTTGAGATTCAAGTTCAAGTGTAGTGTACTATCAGTTGTAGAATTTTCCAAGTTGTATAGGTGGTGTAAACAACCAAAGAAGGGCCTAAAGAAATTGCACAATTCTCAATGAGTAATTTCCCTAATTAATAGGGGGTAATTCCCCATCAAACAACGTAAGGAAATAGGAGTTTGGCAGGTTGAGAAATTGGCTAAGTATTGGCTTGAGTCAGTCTATGAGGCAGTGGGATATATTATATTAGTGCAGGGGTTGCTCAGGCTTGAGCAAACTTTGTATTTCTTCTTTATTCTTTGATTAATGCAATACAAATAGTAAGGGGTTTTGAGCCACTGTTTTCCCCTAGATAAATATCTCTGTGTGTGTTGAATATTGATGCATGTTAATGATTTGTGTTCTCGATCATGATTTTCTTTTCACGGATGAGTAGAGTAGCTTCAGGTCTTGTGATCTAGTAAATTTCATGAGGAGTTTGAATCTACACATTAAGTTTCTACATTTTAGTCCATAGCTTAAAATAAGTTGAAATTTATATAATTTGAAAGCTCTCAATAAGCAAAATAAGACGTTGATGTCAAAAATGAGGTTTGAAGTGGTTGTAGAAAGAGGAAAAGTGATAACTTGATCTTCATAATTAACCTTGAAATTCAGGTCTAGATAAACCTCACAACCCTAACTAGGTATTACAAGGTTGGTTATGTTACACTTGGTTCTAGGTTCATTATTGGTAGTGTGAGCATTATAGAAACTTAGTTGAATTACTTTACTAGTTACAATCATATTCTTTTCAATTTTAATGGTAGACTCTTAGTAAGTTATGAGATTTTAGGGATGTTTTTGTCTTAGATGGAAATTGGGCTTACCATAAAATGCTTCTAGGTAATAAATGAGGATAGCTACCTCTAGAGGCTTAATATCCACATGGAGTTTTTGATCAATTTTATTGATCCTTTTATTAAAGTCTTCAACCATCTCATTCTCATTCCTCTTGGCATTATTAAAGTTAGTGAACAAATATATATTGTTTGTCTTCTCTCCCCATCTTTCCATAAAAACATATTCTAATCCATTTGTCGTGCTAATACTATTTGTAGGTAGGCATATGAACCAATCGATAACATCATCTTCTAGGGAGAGGACAAACAATTCCATGAACACATCCTTGTATTTTATTTCATTTTTTTGGAATATTTTTATAAATGCCCTTCAATGATCCCTAGCAGATACTACATTATTTCCTTGGAATGTAGACAATTTATCAATGGCCCTCTTAGAGACATTATGAGGATACCCTTCAATGTTGGAAAATTTAATGGTTGAAAGAGCTCATCCAACTAGGGTGTACGCTTTTCATCGACCATTGTGGCTAGGGTAGGGTTTGAAGGATTGCTTTCAAACAAACACCTTATATCCTCTACAATAGCTAGGTTTGGAATGTTGGAATTTGAGACCTTATTGATTCTCTTTCTATAATATTATTTTGGTTTTGGGATCACATGAACAAAGCCTTGGTAAGAGGTTCTTATGGAGTACCTTTTGGATGCAAGTTCACTTGTAAAGTCACCATATGAGCTAATATATGTTTGATGACACTTGAATTTATGATAAGGGACAACATCATGCCACAATAACACTAGTGTTTGTACTGGAAATCTAAGGATATAAATGCAAATCTTTAAAACTCCCACTTCCCTTTAGACACAATAACACCTACTACAATAGTTAGTAATTTTATTACTATGAATGTAGTTCAATCACCATAAGGGTAATGGAAAGAGAACTTTGTTTTTTCCCTAAAATATCTGTGGTATGTCCTACCATGATATGTCATAAGCACATGAGAATCTTCTCGTACAATATCAAGGATAACAATCAATTTGGTTAATTCTACACTAAGAACCATGATAAACCCATTTTAATAAACCTTATAACCCTTAGCTAATAACCCATTAAAAAACCTACATCATTATTTTACAATATTACATACAACTAAGTCTCACTGAATTCCTCATACTTTACTAATTACTATAATTTTCTATTTTATTTAAAAATTCATATCAGCAAATAATTGAATTTAAATTTCATATCATTGAAATACTTGTAAATTATTACATAATCACAAATAACTCTATGGATTAGATTTCTACTAATAACCTAAAAATAATCCAATACATTTCTTAACACTAACTTAAACAATACATTTCTTAACACTAACTTAAATTCCTATATCAAATTTATTATACCAATTTTCAAATCCCAATATCCAAGTAATCTCCATGTGTAACATGAACACTTAAGTTTCTTACCGCAATCACTCTATCTAGCCATCACCACGCTTTAAATCTATAATTCCATAAAATATGTTTTAAACAGAATCCTAAATGAAGCCTTCAAGTTTTCACACAGATCGTTGTATTTTACAATTTTTTTTTTATATTTTTTAATCGAAGTTTTAAATTTTAATTTTTGGTCAAATCTTTTAAGGAGTAGGATAAACAGTAAATCTAATAAAAAGTTTTATCAACCATGATGGGCAGTGGGATGAATAGTGATATATTTGTAAATATATTTTTTCAGAGATTTATTTGTTTTTGATGTGATTTTTGTGGGTTTTTAGAATTTGACATAAAAAATTGATGTGAAATTTTGATTTTTGTTATTTAAATGGTTTATATGGATTCAAAAACTAGGATTTAGCACCCTGAAAAATCCCTAAGGGATAAACTTTTAGGACACTTCAATTGTGTAGGGGTTACTCATAAAGCTTGTGATTTCAATAAATCCCTGCTGGATTTTAGAGAAATTAGATCAGAAAAGCCTACCTGAAAAGCTTCCAAAAATTAGCACTAAAGACAACTAAAACTATTTATAGCCTTGTTGCAATAATTGTTATACCTTTAAATTATAGTGAAAAACATGAAAAACATTGTAACTTCCAAAACTAACACTAAAGACAACTCAAAATATTTATAACCCTTGTTGCAATAACTGCTATACCTTTAAATTACAGTGGAAAACATGAGAATCATTGTACCTAGTGGTATCCAATATACACGGTGCTATTGATTCATTAATAGGTTGTATTACTTATCACTAAATAATATATTTGTTTAAATTTAAAGGGTGGGCATAGTCTTAAAAAACCCTATAAATTAGCCTAAAAAAATGGAAAATTTGGCAAGATTATGACAAAATTCAGCAGAAATTTTTAAAAATCTGGAGTTACAACTGTCAAACTTCAAGATTTTGAATGAGATTCTTAATGGTGCTAAATCAATTTCCACCATAAAAACAATTCAAACACTCCAACATTTTGATTTTTTAAATTTATTTTAGACAAATTCCAACCAAAATCTGTTCTAAAGAAAATTAATTTAATTTATAACATCAGTAAACAACGAGATTAACACAACCAGTAAACAACGCGATACATTAATGAATCACTAACACAATATATATATATTAATAACTCAATTCCTATAGTGAGGCGAGCACGTGGAATTCAGTTCGTTGAACGTTCCAAGGAACAACACCTGCCCACTGTAGAGTGGGTAAAGAGCACACAGTAACGCAAAGTAAAAAGGGAAAATCTCAAACCAGAAAAAAATAGCCGCGGTATTTTAACTCCAAGACAAGCAAAGAAACTGACCGGAGCACACAGAATCTACATTATTTTTATCCCTCGTTTCCCAGCCTTTCGATTTCATGGCTTGCAGTATTTTCCGCTGCTGTGGGCGGCCATAGGTTTTTTTAACCTTTTCAGATATCTTCCATTGAATTATTTCATAGCCTCGGGATTCATCATAATGGTTTGGACTTCGAAAATTAGTTCAGCCAAGCGATAATTATGCTCAACCATTTATCCTGAATTTCGGCTTTATTGGTTCTTCAGATCTTCTCCATTATTTCTTCTTGTGCAGTGCCTTCCGGGACTGATAATGGCAACAAATTTTCAGGTTTCATCTATTAGGCTGGTTGATTAATTGAGCTATATGATGGATCAGAAAGACGGATATTCAGATAATCCCCTGAATCTTGAATTGTCCTTCGGGTCATCTCGATATGGAGGGGGCAAGGGCCTGGCTGATCTGATATATGAGAAGAAGAGGCTGGAAATTTCTGAGAATGGTGGGTTATTGAGCTTCAAGGGGAGAATGGAAGAAGCTGCAGTGGAGGAAACGGTGGTGGAGATGATAAGCAGAGGAGAATGGAGTGCGTTGAAGGCAAATAGCGGGGAATGTGTGGGCATGGGAGACCATTATGTGTGCGTGTACTGCGAGCAACAAGAGGAAATGGGGTCTCTTTACAGGGTATGGCAGTGGAATGGTTTTGTGAGAGTTTATTCAGGTGCTGCTCGTCGTGATTATATTTGTGGCCACTATTTTGAAGCTGTGGACGATGACGATCCGGAGGCGTTTCTGAATTTGGGTATTGCTGGATTGTCTTGAAACATTGTTTAACGTTATTTTTTTTATGTTTGAAGTCAATGCTGAAAATTGTGAGTTCTCAGGCCTGGGATTTTTTTATAGCTGCTGAAAATGACCTCTGGAATGTTCAGATCATGAAAATATGTATGAGAAAGAGACAGGATTGAAATGTTGGTCCTTGATTTGTATGTATTATGTAAGGTATTGGGTCTGAATGGATAAATTCAAAAGTTGCAGTTTGGCTGAATATGCAAAATATTTTTGATGGTTTCTGTTTGATTTTATGCAAAAGCCTTTTGAGTGTTGCAGTTTGATTTTGACTGTTTAAAATTTGAGGTTGATCATTGCATACAAACATACAGTCTATA
>APFE031136901.1:1608-30147 GCA_000404065.3 Pinus taeda | reverse complement strand
GAGTTAGAGAGGTTTAAATTTATAGACAGAGTTAGAGAGATTTTTAAGGGAAATGTTTGTCAAAATCAAAGTGCCCTTTTAATAAAGATTATATATAGCTATCTATGATACTAACACTTAGAGATAGAGTAAAAAACTAAAAATGTGTGTAAGGAATGAGTGAGATAATTTTGCAATAGAGGTAGGATTATTTGTTAAATCAATAAATAAGTGATTTCTTTTTAAATTTACTTAAGTGATTTCTAAAAGAAACAAGATATTGTTATACACCTCATTCCTTTCACAAGAACCTTGCCCATAATAATGTTCATTTACCAAGAGATGTCAACAATTTATGTATTTGTACGAATATTTCCCACGTCTAGGATCCATTGACTAGATTCCTCATACATGATACAACTATGTTCCATACAGCATCAACCTCGACAAGTTTGAACTTTGCACCAATTTTCGACGAGGTTTGAGTTTGGAAGGCACAAGTAGACAATGTAAAATTACGCATGATCTATAGGGGGGTTGTGGTGGCCACAAATCCCTTGAAGACTAGAGTCAGAGTGAGCCTTGGAGGGGGGAATTCAATTTTGAAAAGACAAAGAGGGATGTAATTGCACAAAAAGATTGAACCTCAATGTCAAGAGAAAATCGAGAGATAGAATGAATGAGAATGATGATGAGACAATTGAGAAAAAAGGGGAGGATGAGGAAAGAGAGAATAAGACTCAATCCAAGAATTAAATTTGACAGTGAGAGATCGTTGAATCAAATTGAAGAAAATAGGGATAAGAAAAATCCATGAAAACAAGAAACTTACCCCAAACCAATTCATAATAATTGGAATAATCTCGAAAAAGGGGTGATCGTGACTGTTAAATTATGTGTGGATACAACTAGCGTAGAATTATTTCTTTAAAGTGGACTCACATATCACTTTTATTTCATCTTCCTCTCCATCACCAAAAAAGGGAATGACTCAATCTCAAAAAGGAAAAGAACCTATGGTTTTAGCTACCCCTCTTAATTCCCCCGTTTCTTCCCCTTCAAATTCGATTGGTAGCGACCTGGACTACCTCCTTAGCAAGAAATCGCTTGAACTTAGACCCCTAACCATTCACAAATCGGGAATGCCATACACTCCTCAAATAAGCCCAAACTCTGCAAAAGCTATTACGGTGAGAAGAAAAAATAATAGGGGTAGCAGACATTTCAGGGGAAGGGTTGATGGTGCAGGCAAAGGAGTACGAAATCTTTCCCTAGTAGATGTACCTATCATTGATATGTCGGAAGAAGGGCCTCTTAGAGCAAGTATGGCCGAAAAGCCTCCTCAATGACTTTCATTATATCTATGAACATAAGAGGGCCGGGGGCTGATAAAATTTTTTTGGCCCTTAAGAATCTTTCCATTTCAAAACAGCCCAAAATCATCTTAATCCAAGAAACCATGCACAACACACCTGTATCTATTTCTTATTTCAGGAAGATGTTCCCCACTTTCCATATGGCTGCTTCGGAGGCAAATTGCCTTTCAGGGGGCCTGGCAATTTTATGGGACCCTGATTGGATCAGAGCAAAAGCATATAAATGTTTTGCGGGAATTCTCATCTCGACTTCCATTAGGGGGAAAGACTGTCCTATTAACATTTTAAACATTTATGCTCCTTAAAAAAACAGGTTAACATACTGTGAGAAATTATTTGCATCAAAGATTTTTGATATTGAGTCTTTGATGATTGCAGGAGATCTAAATGTCACCTTAAACTTTGACGAAACATGGGGGAATACTCAGAAAAAAGATCCTCTTGCTGATCGCATTAGATATGAGCTGTTACACAGGAATCTTGTTGACATAAGCCCGCCTAAAACGCTGCCAACATGGGATAATGGAAGGACTGAAGGAGCATATATAACTAAAAGACTCGATCGATTTATGTTACATGCAAGTATAATTGATAGACTAGGCATGCCTTTTTCATCAATTGGTAATGACTTTATATTAGACCTTAGGCCGATATTTCTAGGATGGAGAGAAAAGGGGTTCAGAAAAGGGTATCCGTTTAAATTTAACAGGCTATGGTTAGAAGAACCACAGTTCAATGAAGCCATAATAAGAACATGAAAGGAATTATCATCAAAAGATAATATGCCCCCTTTCTTAACTTTTAGAGATAAACTTTCCTCCATTAGAAAGGTTGTTAAAGAATGGTAGTATAAGAAAAGGCAACTAAACAGAATAGCCCTTTGGGAAATTCAAATGGAACTGGACAACATTTCTGGAGCATTGGCTGTACACCTTCTCCCCTTCAACATGAGATGCCGTATAAAGGAACTGCAAAGGAAAAAATAAAAAATCATAGAACAGGAAGAAGCATCATGGAGATTTAAGAGCAGGGCTATTTGGCTAAAGGAAGGAGACATGAACACAAAATTTTTTCACAGGTTTGCAAGCTCAAGACGAGAAAAGAACTCTATATGGAAAATAAAGGACGGTAAGGGGGACGTTCTATAATCTCAACAAGACATCTCAAATGAAGCCGTGAGATATTTTGAAAACCAATGCAAGAGATCTGGTTACTGCAGGATACAAGACATACTGTGGGGTATTGACCTATTTCCTCAAATGTTTATTGATGAACAAAATGAATGCCTTTTCCAGCCAATACCAGAGGAAGAACTGCTAGAAACCATGAAATCTTTCAAAAAGGATAAGTGTCCTGGCCCAGATGGCTAGACGATCGAATTCTTCATCCATTTCTTCGATCTTATTAAACATGATCTACTAAGGATGGTCAAAGGCTCTAGAATATCAAGTAGCATTCACCAGATAACTTCCTCCACTCAAATAGCCCTCATCCCAAAGAAAATGGAAGCATAATCATTTCAAGATTTCAAGCTAATATCTCTCTATAACGTTTCATTCAAAATCATTTTGAAAATTATTGCTGAAAGAATTAAAGTAACTTTATCAAAGTTTTTAACAAAGGATCAACATGGTTTTTTAAAAGGAAGAAATATTTTGGACACTATTGCTAACACACAAGAAAGTTTGTTCTCCATGCATACTAAAAAAAGTGAAGCGGTCATATTCAAAATTGATCTCCGAAAGGCATATGATTGCCTTGATTGGGGTTTCATCAGATGCCTACTTGCAAAGGTTGGATTGAAAGCTAACACGATAAACTGGATCATGGCATGTGTTGAGAAGGTGAACTATGTCATCATTATAAATGGGATTCCATCTTCCTATTTTCTAGCTGCCAGAGGATTGCACCAAGGATGCCCTCTATCCCCCCTATTGTTTATCTTGGCAATGAATTCTCTAAGCCTACACATTAACAAGGCAATTAGCGAAAACAGGTGTTGCCCATTGAGGATTTGCAGAAACAATTATATCTCGCATAATATATTTGTAGATGATATACTTATATTTGGAATTCTTTGCAGGCTCACTTGGTCATGCTTATATGACATCCTAAAAAAGTTCCAAAAGGCCATAGGACTACAAATAAATGAGTCCAAATCAGTTCTCTTTCATAATGATGTCAATTTGGAATTAATAGAGTGGATATCCTCACTCTTTAGGATAGAGGCGCGGTCCATTAAGCATGGAAATGAAATATTTAGGATTCCAGTTAAAAGTAAAAGGGTACTCTAAAATGGACTGACAATGGATAATAGATAGATACTACAAAAATATATCAGTGTGGGAATACAAATGCCTATCAATGGCAGGAAGAGGTATTCTAGCTCAATCAGTTCCAACACAACTTGCGGTATCCTGGGCTCACTTATTTTTTCTTCCTACAAGTATTATTTAGAAGATGAACAAGCTAACTACTAATTTTATATGGGGTGGGGGTGGCCAAAAAAAAAAAAAAAATCACCTATCTAAACTATCTAATATCTCTTTGCCGAAAAATCTTGGTGGATGGGGCCTTCTGGACCTATGGAGCTTTGGAAAGGCACTTCTATGCAAATCACTATGGACAGGGATTTTCTGAGAGGGTCCCTGGAGCAACACAATAAAAAAGAAATAAATGGGCAGTAAGGATATTTCATATTGGTTCAGGTTGGGAAGGATTGGATCCACTTATGGATCAACAATATGTCTAAGTTTTCATAAGATAGAAGAGTTCTTCTTAAGGAATTTGGTATGGAGCTTCCAGTGTGGTAGTAGGATTCTCATTAGAATTGATCCTTTCTTGAGCGGACAGGAAGAAGTCATCTTGCCTGGAACACTCCTTAATTTTCCATAGGAAAGGTTTTTTTACTTGGGACAAACTTATTGCAGAATGGCATGGTCCCTTCCCTCTTTGGAAAGAAGCTGACAATATGGGGATGACTAACATCTTAGCAAGATAGTGAAAGAAAATAAAACATTGTTTGAGAAACTGTGGAATATATCGCTCTTTAGAATTCGACGTTCTTATATGGAAAGATACAAAAGGAATCTCCCTGGTACGAGTAAAAGACATTTACTCAAATCTGATAGCCCAAAAGACTGCCATTTCCGCCCTACATTCCCATCAATTTTTTGGAAATCTGGTTGTCCTTCCAAATCAATTTATTTCTCATGGCTAGTCTTCCACAACAAAAACTTATCTTGGGATAATTTAAAAAAGAGGAGCTGGCAGGGGCCGAGTCTTTGTTCAATATGAAAATCTGTTGAGGAAACAAACTGCCACATGTTCTTATTTTGTCAGAATACGCAGCAATTATGGCAAGCTCTAGCAAATCTATACGGTTTCCCTCATATTTCTCTTTCATCTATAAAAGAAGCATTCCTTTGGTGGAGCGGGCAGAAGGAATCCTGGAGGCCTATTTCTATTATTACCCTCTGGTGCACATGGCGATGGAGGAACAATAGAATCTTCAAGGACAGTAAAGTGCCTTTCATGGGAACTCTTCAAAGTATAGCATCTCTTTATGACTCCTTACCAAAAAGCCACACAAGAAAAAAATCAAATCTCAACATGCAAGCTCATGATCACAACATGCTCCCAAGAGCGTACTTTGATGGAGCTGCACAAAACAGCTCTTGTGGTTGTGGGGTTCACATCATCATGGATGCAAATACACAATATCTCATTTCTTGGAATAGGGGAAAAGGGTCCAATTGCAAAGCGGAGGTGATGGCTCTCGCGGGTCTTCTTTCCTTTTGCATTTTCTTTAACATATAGTATGTTTCAATATTTGGAGATTCCAAAGTCATGCTTGATTATGTTTTGGGAAAAATCCATATCAGCAATCCTCACCTTGCAGGCTGGATGAACAGAATCATGTTCCTATGAATGAGGATGGAAGGATGTTCCATACATCACATTTACAAATCACAGAACCAGCAAGCAAACATCTTATCAAAGGAAGGCCTTTTATCGGATTCAGGTATCTGGAACATGAAGGTAATATCTGATGAGGAAACTTTCTCTATCAAGGAATTTTCCCTCCCTGGTACATAATTTCAAATCTTGTTGATTCCAGGTATGCTCTATCATTTTATTCCTTTTTGTTTTCCTTCTTTCCTTCTGACTTATGTATGGTCGAAATATAAATTGGAAATTCTGAACAACGTTGTTCCTCCACAGAGGATCTTATTTTCCAAATTTTGTTGCAGAAAATTTTCTTTTGTAACTTTTTTACAACTCAAAAGGCTATCTATCTAGATGAACATCTTAACTTTTTTGTTGGGATTATGCTTCCCACCTATTTTTAGATATTTCTGGCACGGATTGTTCAAGCTTCCGATTGCCCTTATGAACTATCTGTCAATGTATTATCTGCTCATTATATACCTTATATAATATCATTATGCTTTTTCGTTCCTGAAAAAAAAACTAGCGTAGAATTATTTATTCACATGCCTTCTCATTAAATTTCAATTCCAATCAATATTGTTCATAACATTTTCATGATACTAGGATAAGGCTCATGAAGTATTTTGTTAAGCAATGACATTAGCCAGAGTGAGGAGGGTATCTTCCAAGCCACTTGTCGAAGTCAAGTTCAAACAGATAGATGAAAGAAGTAGACAAGTAGCATATGAACTATGATTGTTTTCCCTTAACACCACATTTGCAAAATTAGTATGAATTCATTAAATTTAATAATCTTATTAAAAAAATTAAAAATATGAACAATGTTTAAAAAAAATAATGCAAATGAAATAAAAAACCCTATGGATCGGATCTTGTACATTTCCAGAGAGTTCTTCCTAGTTGTGACAATTGGCAAGGCATGAGGGTTTGGAGCAGGTTGAAGAGGTGATATACAAGATGTCTTATAGGTCTGCGTCTATATTCTGCAAGTTGAAATTGGGTGAGGGAGTGGCAATCTTGCACGAATTCTTTTGGTTGTCAAATGGGAGGCTAGAGTTGCCCAACCTTCGAGCCACTATCTAGCTTCACAACATTATAATCAACTATTTCATGTTTCATCCATGCTGAGAAGGTTATTTGGAGAAGCACGAGCATAGACCTAAGAGACCAATATCAGGGTTTCACATTGCTAGGGTTGGACGACCAGTCGCTACAATCAATTGCTAGGGAGGAAGCTCTATGTCTCATCATCTTGATCTTTGCCAAAGTATTTTTTGAGGTAATTCTTTGTGCATGGTCACTCTTGTTTAATTTTGGTATTGTGGTCAAGTGTGTCGTGTTTTTAAGCTATTGGATTTGGTATGGTTATATGTCTTCAGTGAATTCAAATTATGCAATTGCTGTTATTTTGTTCCTTCGAGATCTAGCTCTAGCCGTTGTCTAGTGTTTTTTTGGTTACTTTTGCCCCATCCTTTCCTTTCCATAGTACGAGCTTTGGTTGGTTGGTTGGGCAAGGATTTTGTCTCCCCCCGTTGGTGTACAAGAGGTGGGTTTTAACTCTGGGCTCAGTTGAACATAGGGTGAGGAATTAGCTACAGGAGCTTAGCGTTGTATGCTATTTTCAAGATTATTCATCATAAGCATTGTGCATGGAAAGTCTCGATAACAGTGTGTTTGGAACCTATTCAGTTCAAGCTTTCAATGGCCTGCTACTAGGAAAAAAATACCATGCCAAAGGGGACATTGTCGTCGTGGTTAGAGTAAGAGAGGCCAATCCAACTAAGGTCAACCTATTTGGTCTGAAGCCGAGACTTAGGCCCAGGATGCGACTACAACCTATCAGATGACGACTCCTCCCTGCACCCAAGCAAATTTTCGTAGGTTGGAACAAGTTGTATGTAGAGAAAGATAAGTCTTTTCTGATTATGAACTTATCAATGAGGTGTCACGTTGGCTCCCAGATCCATGACACACCAAGGGGAAGGGATCTCAATACATACATTTAATTACTTTACATTCGCAGTTGAAGACCCTCTTAGGGCGGATTCTCCGAAAAAAATCATGAAGACCGAAATGGGGTCATATCATTTCTCAATGCCCTGTGCTGTAATCAATGGAAAATGTAAGATCACTTGGCTTAAATGGACTCACGTCTAACCCACATGGAGAAGCATATATAGTGTGAGTTTAAGCTGTTGATCACTCCTAGTTCTAGATTAGAGAACCTCACTCCAACCACTTCGGCTAACTCATAGATAAATGCTAACTTTGTTATGATTTTGTTGATTTTTTAACTACTTAATCATATTATGTTTTGGACATCTTAGTCCACTCAATCTACTAAAAAAAAGGGTCTTAACAAAAAAAATCATCTAACAAAAATGTAAAACAAATAAAAATTAAAAAAACTACAAATAAGAATACAATCTTTTCAATTAATAAAAACTTCTTAGCTTAAGAGAAATATATATATATAAATTCTCCAAATTCCTCTTCCATCCATTACTTATAAATTATGGTAATAATTCTATTCTTTTGGTAATAATTCTATTCTTAACGCATTGCAAACAATATAGCAATGGAGTTTATTTAAAAGGAAATATAAGAGAGTAAAGAGATGATATGTGAAATATTACAAAGTATGAAAGCTTTGTGAAAGTGTAGGGTAGGAAACTAAATGCGTGAATGTTTAATAAAAAAGTTTTTATATGCGAAGTTTAAGGTTTGTGTTATATATATATTTCAACGAACGGAATATATTAAGTTTTTTAAAAGCTGATATTTATGGTAACTTTACTGGTTGTGCTAATTTGATCAAGGCATTCAAATGATACTTAGAGTTAATTTAAAAATTTAATGTGGTATTCCACAGTATATTTTTCATACGAGTTTTGTTTAAATTTTAGTCCAAAAATATTACAATGACCAATTGAGTTGTTAAATCTATATAAATTACAATTATTAAAATGTAAAATTTGATGGTTAAATTTTTTAAATAATGTTACTCAAATTTTTTTCACGATTAAATAAAAAATAAAAAAAGACAAATTTCCAAAATTAAATTTCCATAAAAAAAAATCTATCTTAATTTACTATTTAACACTGTTATTAAAATTTAACCCTAAACTTAATATATCATATATATAATATAAACTTATTCATACGAAAATTATGTAATTTAATGAATTTAACTATTGAATAGAACTTTGACAACTTCAATGGTTATATTTATGAGACTGAGTATTTAATGCAGAATTAGTTGTAGTATTTTTTATAAAATAAAGGAATTATATATATATATATATTATATATATTATATTATTAATATATATATATATATATATTTTTGAGGAAAAAATAATATCTCTCTAAGTCCGAGAGCTAGAGTTAGGTTTTTATCACATTATAGGGATTCAAAACTTCTGAGTTAGAAGACCTCACCCTTGGTGAAAAAGACATGTTGAGAGTGGGCAATCCACAAGATCAAGTTTATAGTTTCAAGCTTCATCCAATTAGACAAAAACTCAACTCTATTAGGTAATATCTGGCAGACTTTCAACATTGGCATGCAAGCAAACATCAATTCTCTTTATTTTTTGATGGAGCATCAAAAGGAAATCCAGGGTTGGTAGGAGCAGGAGGGGTAATCCTTTAGCCCGATGAAAAGTCGAGATAGGATATTCTTGGGGAGTGGTATTAGCAACCAAATATCAAGCGAATTTCCTTGCTCTTTGGATTCTGGGAAGGTTTAGAGCTATCCACCGAAAACAAGATCCAAAAAATCATGATATTCGATGATTCAGTGATATTAATCTGACGAGTTTGGGAGGATAACTGTCAACACAATTGCAACCTCTCTCCCATTGTGCTTTAGATTCTCCTACAACTTCAGTAGTTTGAACAAGTTGAACTTTACCATGTCCTAAGGAATTTAAATTAAACGACAGGTTCTCTAGCTAATAAAGGATCAATAATGAACTAAGGGACCATAGAATTGAATAATAGGTGTTTATTAAATTCCCCCATTGCCATGACTCACTATAAAAGCCAAAAAGGAGTAGTTATTTGCGTTAATGAGCAATTAAAAATATGGGTATACAAGTATGATGAGAAAACATATTTTTGGAGCATAATGGCCACAAATGCGACATCCCATATGGTATGGAAACAGTCATTTACTGCCCGACCTCAGCCACCACTCCTGTAGTACCCTTGCTGAGCTCATATTCACACATGGCATGTGAAGTGTGCTTTCAAATGCCTTGTGTTTTCATTGCATTACATTGAACTACGAATTATGAAGAGGTCGAGAGTATGCATTCAATTCCCCTCATGTCAGTGCTATTTTCCTTTGTCCTCTATATCAAATTGCATTTCCAACAAGAATATCGAAGCCAAATAGACATCGATTAACCAATCTCTCATTCAATTGTGACAAGGAAGGAGATTAGAGGTCATGATGGATATTTCAATCTTGGCAATATGACCTTCTAGGACTATATGTGTTGGAGAAGTTTATATTTCACCCTCAGGGCCCCAAACCAAGCATAAGTCTATTCTAAAGAATCAGTGCAAACAAAACTAGCCTCTGTAAGCAAGTGTTGATGTTGTGCAAGTTCACCATAGAGAATGTGGGTCCCTCTTCTCATAACATTGATAGAATTGATTCCAATCAGATTATGGATTGGGTTCTTGAGGCTATGGAAGGCATGCTGAATACCTTCAAACAATGAAATGAGGCAGAAGGGAAAGCTCAGAAATCCCTCCAGTTGTTAACTAATTCCAAGATCAAGTTGATGCAGATCAAAATTGACCATTTTCATAGTTAATTTAGGACTAAAATGGCAACCATTCACTACAAATTGGTGGAGATGGAGAACATGTTTGTCGTAGGTTTGTATCTAGCTCTAGCAGAGGTCGAAACCAATGAAGTTGCAACAAGGGAAAAAAGGAAGGAGTTCAAGATCCAAAGTAACAAGACTAATCAATGAGCTCCAATTTTGAAGAAGTGCTTGCCTTGGAAAGCTATTTTTTTTTTAAGTGATGTATGTGTCTTGGAGTTTACTACACAGTATATAATAGGCATCTATTCAGAATTGTCTTCAACAAAAACTTCATTGTCTTCTACAATTAATGGATTCAATGTTTAACCAATTCGGTTCAGATCTAACCTTTAAACTCATATTCCATGCTACAGACCTGAAATACTTTTTGACTTGGAAATCTTCGCATTACTCCCTCGATTCGTCTATCTAGTTAACATTTCACACCTAGAATATTCTTGAACAATAATAGTTTTAATTTTGAAATATCATAGTTGAGAACATTGTAGCTTTGAGCTCAACTTTGTGACCTCTGGGAATTGGGTTGTCCATGATCAATCGAATAAAACTACAAGAAAACCAATCTAGGTTAGTACTCAACAATTTCTCAATCCTCAATAAACACAAAAGACATTATTCAATCAAATAATGTGCCATGAATAACAAAGGATTTAGATAAAGATACCAATTACTCCACCATACAATACTTACAAATTCAATTCTAAAACATAGGATATTTATAGATTTAAGCATTGGTTATACTATCATCTTCTCAGTCCCATGGACCTACTCTCACAACCACACACACTCTTTGTTCTAATCTACCTCTATACTCTACTGTTCTCTCATTTACAAAGATTTATTATGTACACTATGAATAGCTTTGTTCAGATCCACCAGAGATGTATTAAATCACCTGTTTATGGAAAATGTCAAATCTAGGCCTGAAATATCCTAGTCCTTCAACAAACCATTAGAAATAGTGATTTACATGTCGATGAAGAAATGAATTCCTCATTCCTCTAATCAATCTCGATTACATCTTTATTTATTTGAAAACAATATATTCTAATCATATCTTCATAAATTAAATTGAATTAAATTAAGGGAACCCACTCCCTTTAGTAAACTTTGACAAGACCTCTAGGTCTTTGTTGACTTTTGAAGAGATGCTCCTGCATTAAAATACCCAAAAAAAGGCTAAATTCCACTTCTTCTACTTTACACAAACAAAATCAAAGCTCAACAACACAAATCCTACACACTCCTATGACAACTTGGGACTGTGGCACAATGGTGAAAATGTAGCGTTAATATCTTGGAGGTCCCAAGGTTGAGCCCATGGGCTATTGTGATATTTCAAAACTATAAAATCAATCAAATTTAACTATACATTTCATGTCAGCCTTTACACGGAATATGACATGGTGTGATGGTTAAGTTTGCATTTGTTACCACAAATAAATCACATATCAAAGTATTACATGCCAAAATTTCAAATTCGAAAGGGCTCAAATCTCAGAGATATATCAAGAAAAAAGTCATACATTCATATATTCTCCAAATTAAGGTTTTAAAGGTACATAACTTACAAGTGACATAAATTTTGATTAGAAGATCCATTTTTTTTTGTGACTCAAAGTTATGATAAAGAGGAGTATTATTATTGTTTTCCAACATGCCTCCAAAGAAAACTACTACGCCAATTAAACCTCTTGAAGGCTCATCCATGCCTCATGAAGAAAGTGAAGACTTAGAATGTAGGTTTTCCAAAGTAGATAAAAAATTTCATGAAATGGATGGTAGTATGTTAAAAAAGGTGGATTTATCAGGTTTTGAAGAAAAACTCAAAATAGAAAAGATGGATGAAATGGAAAATAAGATGGAGGAAAACATGGAAGAAATATAAAAAAAAAATTAAGGAATAAATACAAAAATCTATCAAGGACGAAATGAAAAATCCTTGAATTCCATGGAAAAGATTATCTTAGAGAGGCTTCCTAAAAGGGATATTGAGGTCCAAGGAAATCATGAAGTAGGGAGAACAATTATGTTGGAACTCAATCACTTATGGGGGAGTATTTTATCACAATTTCAGAGTACAAACATTAAATCACATAACCATAATCATGATTTTTTACTCGAAGATCCTTATCATTAGGGGTTCAAGTTAGCACCAAGGAGATACTACATTCCAAAGATCAATATGCGAAATTATTATGGTAACAATCCTATAACATGGATATTCCAAGTGGAATAATACTTTGATATACACTGTGTGGAAACAATACAAAAGGTATATATTGTAGCTTTGTTTTTAAAACAAGATAAACATGTATGGTATCAATGGATTTGCGAAAGGAAAAAGGATTATATTATATCTTGCTCCATTTATACAGAAGAATTGATAACACATTTTGGGGATATCAACAGAAATATATTCTTTCATCAATTGGTAAAACTTTGACAAAAAGGTCTAGTTACAAAGTGCATTCAACAATTCCAAAAATTGAGTCTTAGGGTAAAGAACATTTCACAGTATAATTTATTATAACTATCTAGGGTAACTTTAAAGGAAATCATCCAACATCACACACATCTCTTTGAACTTAAATATCTAGAACATGGTTTTAGTCTAGCAAGGCAATATGAAAGTAAAAAACATGGCCACTAGAAAATGGTCACTAATAACTATAGAGAAAATCATGTTCCCTCTACTAAACTGATAAGATTACCACCTCAACAAATAGATGAAATAAGATCAAAGGGACTATTTTTCAACTATGATGGAAAGTATAGTAAGGGGAGTAAATGCGGTGAAAACATATTATTTTACATAAAACGTGAAGATGAAGAAGATCAAGAATTGGAAGCATCACAAGATCTAGAGCTAGAAGAGACTACTTCAACAATAGCTTGTCATGCATTGGCTGACTTCAGTACTTCAGAAAACATCAAGATATAAGGATATATAGAAAATAAAAGGTAATAGTGTTGATTAATTCAAGTAGTACCCATAACTTCATCAATTGCAAATTGGAAAAACTTCTTAACTGCTTTGTATATCCAATACCATAATTTCAAGTAATGCTTGCAAATAGAGGTATCACGAATTGTTCAAGAAAGTGCCATAATGTCACATTGAATATGGGGAGTATTTATTGGATAATCTCATGATTGCAATCCAAATGGGCGAGGTCGATCTTGTGTTAAGGATCCAATGGTTACACTCATTGGGAATAATGACACCTAGCTTTCACAACTTTTTCATAAGTTTTTCCTCAAAAGGAAATGAAATTGAGCTTAGAGGTGTCCAAGCGAAACCATGTAAATTGATAATCTATAAAAGCATGACAAAAGTTCTAAAAAAGTAACACTAGGGTGTAATCACACAATTGTATCCATTAGATGTTTGAGAATATATAGCCTATGCTCTAATGGATCTCCAAAAAATGATCAACAATCATTCCAAGGTATTCACAAATATACACTCTTCCACCTATTTGAGATCATAACCATGCTATTTATTTGCAACCTATAAGTGTATCGTTGAACATCAGGCCTTACAAGTATACATATGGATTGAAGAGTGAGATCGAGCATATAGTTTAAGAAATGTTAGAGGCTAGACTCATTCAACCTAGTCAGAGTGTTTTCTCTTCATAAATGGTAATAGTTATAAAAGGAAGGTTCATGGGATATGCATCCAAAGTACAAAAAAGTCATCAAAATTACAATAGAAGATAGCATTCCTATTTGTGTCATTGATGAATTATTAGATGAATTACATAGAGAAATTTTCTTTAATAAGTTAGATCTTCATTTTGGATATCATTAAATCAAAATGAAGCAAGAAGACATTCCCAAAATAACCTTTAGAACGCATGAATGTAATTATGAGTTTTTGGTTATGCCATGTGGACTTACAAATGCACCTTCAACATTTCAAAGCTTGATGAATTCCATTTTCAAACCGTTAGAATTTTTTTTAGTATTTTTTGGTGACATACTAATCTACAAAAAATCTTGGGAATAACGCGTGCAACATGTTAACAAGGTATTAACACTGTTGGAAGAGGAACAACTATATGCAAAGCACTCAAAGTGTTCATTTTGTTGAAAATTCAACAAGAAAATCCTAATTTAATTTCGTCCTTGAATTAAATTGGGAATAAAATTGTAATTACACATCTCATGACAACTTGTATTAGTTAACTAAGTTTATTTTACTTATTTGGCTCAGTTAATTCGAGTTGAGAGTCTAACTGGAGTCATGTAGATTGTCTCCTACATTATAGGAGCCTTGGTTGAGTTTATTTTGAGTTATAATTAATTAATTCAGTTTAATTGACTTAAAGTCAGCTAAGCTAGTTCCAACTGTTAGAGGAACTAGTGAGAGGTCTAGTAGTGTGGTGCTTCCTACAGTGATCAACCAGTAAACTAATGATTCACTCATGAATAACTCAAGCATGTCAGATATGAGAGTTACCCAGTTGAGATTGGAGTTATGGGACAATGTACTATAAGTTGTATAATCATTTTAATTGTACAAACTGTGCATGCAACTAGAGGAAGTCCTATGAGTATTGCACAATTCCTATTGAGGATTTTCCCTAATTAATAGGGGGTTGTTTCCCAAGGAAACAACGCAAGGAAATAGGGACTTGGGAAAGCAGAAAATTGGTTAAGTATTGGTCGAGGCTTGTCTAGGAAGTTATGAGACAGATAAAGATAATGTAGAGGTTGCTTGGGCTTGAACAAAGCATTGTAATCTTCTCATATTTTCTGATCTAAAAGTAATATACAGATAGCAGGGGTTTTTAGCTGTGACTTTCCCCAAGAAATCATTGTTTAATGTGTTGATTGAATTATTTCTCTTTTATTCTTCATGATTTCGTGATCGTTTAATTGTTTATGTTGATGAGTAGAGTAGATTCAAGTCTATTTATTTAGCATATTACAATTAGAAGTTTGAATTTACAAGGAATTTCTACATGGTATCAGAGCATAGATCACTATAAAAGAGGAGAATACAAGTTTTTCTTTTGTAGGTGAAATCAAATTTGCAGTATCATACTCCAGAGCCAGCCAGATGTCATTCTACAAATTGAGTCTCAAATATTCCCTTAAGGTTAGTTCAAACTATATTGGTTGGAAGGACGGGATAGAGACAGTCTTAGAGGACAATGGTCTGAAGGAATTCAAAGACAAATATATTCTTAAGCCAACTGATGCTCAAGACCTAGCAGAGTGGAAAAAATGTGTTGCAAAGACAAGAAGGATTATCCTAGAAGGAGTTAGAGATCATATTGTCTTGAACCTCCACGATAAGGAGACTCCATATGCAATGTGGAAGGCCTTGACAAACCTGTTTCAAAACAATAGTGAACACATGAATCTGGCACTGAAGGACAAGATCAGAAAAATCAATATGGAGAAGGGTGACATAATACCAAAGTACTTGACCAAGTTCACCCAGTGTCAGGATGAGATTGGAAGTGTTGGTGTGATAGTTGTTGAAGATGATCTAGTCAGCCTAGCACTTCTAGGCCTTCCCAAGAGCTAACACAACCACCATGACTCAGTAAATGGGAGGGAGAAGCTACAAGAGTGGGAGTGGTTGTGGTCTGACTTGGTGTAAGAAGATATTCGACGAAACATCAGAGATGGATCCTCATCCAAGCATGATGATGAGGAGAACTGTGCCTTAGTTGAAAAGGCGAAGGAAGGGAAAGGGAAGTCATCCCATTCCAAATCAAATTCTAGTCAGGGTGACAAGAAGGACATGTCGAAGATTAAATGTTTTCACTGTCATGAGTTGGGACACTATGGCAGGAAGTGTCCACATAAGAAGGTTGGAAATAATCCCTCAGGAGGAGCGGCGGGTGAAGCTCTTGCTTCACAATTTGAGCTAGATTTCACCCTCATCACGTAGGTTTTAACCCTATTCAGAAATTACTTGCATACAAATTCTAAAAACAGAAAATAAAAAATAGTGAGAACATAAAACATAAAATAGATATACATAGATATTTTCCCCTATATCCAAAAACTAGGAATACCAAATTGATTTTTCATTATGTTCCTTTCAATGTTACAATACATATATATACATGTTGAAGCATTCATAAACCACAATCCATTAACCCTGGATTAGAACACAATCGTATTTCCCTTGACCGAATCTACAAAATACTATGCGCAGAAAACCATCATGCCCAAAATCATTAGAAAAACCCATGCACAAACTTTGCCAATGTATCTGCAACATTCTTCAAATTTTCCACCTTTATCAACAATGCATTTTTGTCCTCAACCATATCCCTCACAAAGTGACACTGAACAGCAATGTGCTGTCTAGTCAATTTAACGTCTTAAATTGCTCTACATAAATTATCAATCCGAGTATCATAAACTGATGAAGTGTGGTGCACCATATGTGCTTAGTTAACCTTTTTCGTACTTCGTTGTTTTATAGTTTTTATCTTGTTTTAGGGTTTTGTTCTTTTTGATCTCCTAAAGTGTCTAATGCAAATGGAAATCCTATTCTAAGGTCTTAAGAATACTTTTAAAGTTCAAGTATGGATAGAGATTTCAAGACAAGGTTTATGTCCCTTATGGTAACTTCCAAAACTTAGCACTTCAAAAGATCTCAAAACATGTTATTGATCAAACCAGTACTTGAACAAAAGTGTAAATATGTAGCTACTTAAATCAAACAAAAGATGAAATATTGATCATGAAATCACTGTCTCTGATGCCCATTTAATTACAGAAATAAATCTAAACTATTGCACTCAAACAAACCAAAAATTGCAGACTAACGAAAGCAAGATCAATTTACTTCACTTATAATCCGATAGCTCGCCAATTAGCATTTCGGGGTTAAGACATGGCTTTGGAGATAACATCAAATAACATGAAGAATTGATATCTAAATGAAAGCAAAATAAAATTACTTCACTTATAATCCGATAGCTCACCAAGTAGCTTTTCGGGGTTAATCCATGGCTCTGGAGATAACGTCAAATAACATGAAGAACTTGATATCTAAACTACCTACTTGCAAATGAATGTAAAATCAAGTCACTTCACTTATAGTCCGATAGCTCGCCAAGTAGCTTTTCGGGGTTAAGCCATGACTCTGGAGATAATGTCAATAACATGAAGAACCTGATATCTAATTGCAAAAATGAAATTAAAATCAAATCACTTCACTCATAATCCGATAGCTCGCTAAGTAGCTTTTCGGGGTTAAGCCATGGCTCTGGAGATAACGTCAAATGTCATGAAGGACCTGATATCTAATTACATAAATGAAGGTAAAATCAAATTACTTCACTTATAATCTGATAGCTCGCCAAGTAGCTTTTCCGGGTTAAGCCATGACTCCGGAGATAACATCAAATAACATGAAGAATTTGATATTTAAACTAGCTAACAACAGCAAATAAATAAGAATGAAATCAAAGCATAGTTGAAATTGAAAAGCTTAAGAAAAAGTTTAGCAGAGAGGCAAATCTCATGTCACTATTTGATGCAAAAACATGTAAATAAAAACTAATCTACAATCAATCGGTTGAACACACTTACATGAATTAAAATTGCATGAATGGAAAATCTAATCTATCAAACTTGACAACAATCAAATGACATAATGAAATCAAAGCAAAATTACAAAATAAAATCTACTCTACCTTACATTCTAATATGCTCCATGACATCTACTTCACATCTCCTTCCATGTTGAGAACAACAAAGCTTTATTCAAATTCTTCAAAATTACAAAGTACAACAAAGCTCTCCAAAGCTTTCCAAAGCCATCAAGGAAGAAATACAAACTCCAAGCTAAAGAACTAAAAACCAAGCTAATCCAAGACTAACAATATAAAAAATGAAGGAGAGAGATCTCCTATTTATACAAAAAGATGAGAAGCCATCTCATTAATGAGAGTCCATCAATCTCTCCCTCTACCTCTAGAGTCCTAATCAAAATAGGAACTGATAAGACACATGTCTTCTTAGAGTTTCAATACAATTAGGAGATGTGACACATATCCTCATGATCCCATGATTCTTTCCACTCAAATTCGAATTTGGCCTTAGAGTGCCACATAAAGGTCTTCTAGAAGCCTCCTTTTAACCTACACATGTCAACAATCTCAACCCACATGTTAGGTATAAGCATATGCACATTATTTTCTAATTTTTAACCACAAATTCACTTAAAAAAGCTAAGAATTAATAAAGTTTGGAAAAACATAAATGCGGCCCAATGATAATGAAAGTGAGATGAATGTAGTGGCATAGTAGTGAAATGGAGGTGATATAATGGACATAATAGTGAAAGTGCAATGGAAATGAATGACATTTTCAAGACCCAACATGTGCTTTCTCTTTAAATGATAAGCAGGGGTTTTTGACAAGAAAATTTCACTTTGGTTGTCACAGTGTATCCTTATAGCTCATTGTACTAACCCCATACTTGAACATAATCTCTGCAACCAAACTACTTCCTTGCTTGCATGAGTGGTTGCCATATATTCTTCCTCTATAGTTGAAAGTGCCACTACAAACTGTCTCTTGCTCATCCAACTAACTGCACCTCCAAATAGGTTAAAAACATACCCACTTCTAGATCTTCTCTTATTCAGATCTCCAACCCAATCTGCATCAATAGAGCCACAAATGTCCAAAAATTTGTCCAATCATGGTCTTCCTTTGTAGCACAAACCATCATCACTAGTGCAACGCAAATACCTAAAAATTCATTTCACTATTGTCCAATGCTCCTTCCCTAGTTTTGACATAAACCTACTCAATACTCCCACTGCATATGAAATGTATGGTCTAGTATAGACTAACACATACATTAGGCTATCGACTACACTTGCATATGGAACACAAGACATGTCCTCTTCCTCTTCTTGTGTCTTGGGACAATGTTCAATGGTTAACTTTACACCTACAAGAATATGAACCTTCACCAGTTTACTATCCTGCATATTAAACCTCTGGCATATTGTCTTGACATAATTCCTCTGGTTTAACCAGAGCTTCCTCTTTTCCTGAGCTCATTTAATTTCCATTCCCAAAATATAGTTTGCAGCACCAAGGTCCTTTATGTCGAATTTGGAGGAAAATTGGGCCTTCAAATCCTGGATAGTTTATTTGTTATTTCCAATCAACAACATATTATCCACATATAAGACCAAATAAATAACATCATCGCCAAGTAATTTAAAATGCACACAATTATTTGCTTTTCTTCTGGTGAAGCCAAGTCTCCATATATATGTACCAAATTTCTGATACCACATCTTTGGTGGTTGTTTTAACCCATACAAAGACTTTTTTAAACTACATACTAGTTCTTTCTTACCCTTCACCAAAAATCCTTCAAGTTGCTTCATGTAGATCACTTCTTCTAGATCCCCGTGAAGAAATGTTGTCTTGACATCCATCTATTCTACCTCAAAATCAAAAGCAACAATAACAGATAAAAGTAATCTAATAAAAACTACCTTGGCAACAAGAGAAAAAATGTCACCAAATTGAATTCCCGACACTTGGGAATAACCTTTTGCTACCAACCGAGCTTTTTGTTTCTCCACCTTTCCCTCTGCATTCATCTTCTTTCTAAACACCCATTTTCTTCCAATGAGTTTCCTTCCAACCAACAACTCCACTAGATACTGAGCCTCATTTTTGTCCAAAGATTCCATTTCATCAACCATTACCTCTTTCTAGAGTTTTCCATCCTTTGAATCTACTTCCTCCCTGATCTGGGATCATCATCAGTAATAGATAAAGCAAAATTTAAACAGAAAGCAAATGGACTATACCTTTTTCGCTGCATTATTTCTTGAACTGATCTTCTCACAGATGGAGTTTGTGGCTCTTCATATTTTGATTTATGTTCTCTTTTAGAATCTAATTCTCCTCCTTTAGCTCAAACTCTATCTTCTCAAGTTCCTTTGGTAGGACTTCATATTTAATAATATCTTTCACCTCTCTAAACACCACATCTCGACTATACACAACCTTCCTTGTTTTTGGGTTCCAAAGCTTATAATCTTTTAAACCATCCTTATACCCAATAAAGATGCACCTTTCAGATTTACTATCCAACTTGGTTTTTTTCTCCTTTGGAATATGCATCACAACAAAATACCCTCAAATGTGAAAGAGAAGGTTTCTTACTAGTCCATACCTCATGTGGAGTCTTATCTTCCAACACTAATGAAGGTGATCTATTAACCAGGTAACGTGCAATCTCCACTGCCTCTGACCAGAATTCCTATCCTAGCCCGACACCACTAAACATGCTTCTTGCCTTTTCCATCAATGTCTTGTTCATTCTTTCTGTAACTCTGTTTTTCTGAGGTGCGTATGGAGTAGTTTTCTGCCATGTTATACCACACTTCTTACAAAACTCTTCAAATTCCTTCTTGCAGAACTCTCCACCATTATCTGTCCTCGTCACCTTTCATTAAGGTAATTTTGAGGTCTAAAATGGGCCTTCTAAGGAAATTATACAATAATATTGGAAATAATAAAATAAGATTAGGTTACATCTTCAAATTTTAGAGGAAAAAAAGAAAAAACTACTTTTTCAACTCGTATTTTCAACTTATCTCCCTATGGGTTTACTAAAATTTCGAGTGGGAACACTCGTTGGATGTATAATTTGATTTCTAATCCAAGGAGTACCCATGTTGTATACTATCAATGGACCTTGCTACATGAAAAAATGAGAAATACATGAAAAACATGATTGCAATCATGTTTTACATGTATTTCTCATTTTTCGTATAGCAGGGTCCATCGAAAGTATGCAACATGGGTACTCCTTGGATGAAGAATCAAATTTTTCATCCAAAGAGTACTCCTGCTTGAAATTTGAGTAAAACCTTAGGGAGATAAGTTGAAAATACAAGTTGAAAAAGTAGTTTTATTATTTTACTATTTTTAATCTTTTTACTTTTTTACCCCAAAAATGGTGAATCGTCCCCCATGGTTGACATCATCATCTTGAATCTTATTAGTTCTTATAAATTTTATTTTGGTTGTACATTTTTCTTAGGAGGCCCATTTTAGACCTCAAAATTATTTAATGATCTTCTTCTTGGTATGGTTTTCCACCAGAGCCTTAAATTCTTTAAACCTGTCAAAGACTTCAAATTTTTTCCTAAGGAAATATATCCATGTATTCTTTGAGAATTCATCTATGAATGATACATAGTACACAAACTTACCCAATGATGGAACCAATATTAGTCCAAACACATCATTGTGCACAAGCTCTAATATCCCTTTTGCCCTCTTAGCACCAGAGGGGAAACTCACACGATTATGCTTCCCATATACACAATGTTAACAGAAATCGAAATCCAGAGAGAAATTAGACACACCTTATACCATGCCATTTCCATGAAGTATTTGAAGGCCCTTCTCTCCAATATGTCCAATCCTTTGATGCCATAGCATGGTCTTTTCTCTAGAGAGCACTAGATTTTCTGCTCCACTTTTAGGAACCACAAAACTGTTGCACCCATCAATAAAAATGCTACCCAAAAGCTTGTAAAAAGTTCCAATCCAAATCCCCTGCATCAATACCTGTTCTCCCTGAACCATCTTGCAGGTATCTTTCTCGAACATTGTTTTACACTTGTGTCATCCATCTTGCTTACAAAAATCAGATTTTTGGCTAATGCAGGAATATGCAGAACACCCAAAAGTGTTTTAATCCTTCCACCTTGCAACTTCAACTTGAATTTTTTGCATTCGATGATTCTAGCCTTCCTATCATCCACTAAGAAGACATCACCACCATCATATTTCTCATACTTGCAGAACCACTCCCTATGGGGAGTGAAGTGAAAGGGTGCACCTGAGTCAATCAACCATGCCTCACGATCTACATGTGTACTTGAAGAAGAAGCTAAGTACACATCTCTAGCTTCCTCTGAGGTGGTTTGCACCTCTGCATAAAGAGCATCATCAAATACATTTCCTTTCTCAGGAGCTTTAGATCTATGATCCTTTTTAAGTGCCCTTCCTTTCCGCATTTCCAACACACCTCAATAGGTTTTCCTGGGGATTTAGATCTCCCACTCAAGGACTTAGTTTTGTTTATGTTCTGGGACCATCCTCGTATAGACAAGGCATCTCCATTCTGACCCTCCATATTTTTCTGTCTCATCTGCTCCGACAACAAGGATGAGATTATTTCATTAAACTTCATGGTAGTTGTATTGCTACTTATTGCAATGACTAGAGTATCCCACGAATCTAGTAGAGAACACAACAAACTGATGCACTTATCTTCATCTGAAATTTTAATATCAACAGATAAAATTGGCTTACCATAGTATTAAAGGCATTCAGATGTTCTCTCACTGAGTCTCCATCCTTCATCCTCAGGGTTTACAACTTTTTCCATACCTGGAACAATTCTTTCACCAGAGACTTAGATTGGTACAAAGTCCATAACCTGTCCCACAAAGCCTTTGATGTAGCTTCTTCCAATACATTCAACAATAATAAATCTTAGATACATAATCATATTTTGCTCTTTTCTTTTCCATCCAACTTTTCCAAGTCTTCATCTAACATTGTCGTTGGTTTAGTACTCGGATCTACCACGATCCACTGATCTTTATCCACCAATAGATCCTCCATCTTGAGTTTCCACAACGCAAAAATCTAACCATTAAATTTATTAATCTCTATATTTACACTACTTGCCATCTCCTTTCACCCCAAGAATCGATCCCGTAGATCTCTCACTGAACAGGGTCTATCACAGGCCCAAGAAAAACCCCTCAACAACAAAGGCATCCACTTGAAGTTGAAACAACTCTAATACCAAATGTAGGTTTTAACACTGTACAAAAATTACCTGCATACGAATTCTAAAAATAGAAAATAAATAATGGCGAGAACATAAAACATAAAACAAATACACACAAAGATTTTCCCCTAGGTCCCAAAACCAGGACTACCAGATTGATTTTTCAATAGGTTCCTTTCAATGTTGCAATATATATATATATATTCAGAAGCATTCATAAACCCCAATCCAGAAACCCTATATTAGAACATAACTGTAGTTCCCTTGACTAGATCTATAAAATACCATGGGCATAAAACCATCATGCCCAAAACCATGTGCAAAACCCATACACAAAACCATAGGTAGGTCATCCCACCTAATATAGGGTCTAAAAAAAATTTCTCGAGCCGCTACCCCAGACCCTGTACAAGGGGACTATCGCCGCCCTACCCCCCCCCCCCCCCCCGCTCCTCTGACCTCCCTGATGCAATGAACAGGAGGGGCTTTTGCCCCCTCGCATGCGACTAATCGTGGAAAGAATATAAGATACACCCAACACATCACTTGAAATGTGACATCGATAATGGGTAGTGTGTGGTATCTGGATAGTGGAGCCTCATTCCATATGAACAACAACAAAGAATTCTTCAATGACTTGGAGGAGAAGAACCTCCAGATGCGCATCAAAATGGGAGCTGATGATAGGTATAACACGATTGGCATCAGTATTGTTACCTTTCAGAGGGAGTTTGGTTCTCCTCTCACCTTAAAAGATGTCATGTATGTTCCAGGTTTGAAGAAGAATTTGATTTTAGTTTCTATGTTGGAGGATCGTGGCTACGATGTGATATTTATCAAAGGAAAGGATTTTCTTTATCACATAGCCTCAGGACAAGTGAAGCAGATCAGATTTTGGGTGAAGAATCTCTTCAAATTGGATGTAGAATACTATGCTTCTTTGAGCACAAAAGCAGGGAAGGTGCAAATCCGAGACATCAGTGAGTTGTGGCATAGAGGATTGGGTCACTTGCACCATGGAGCTTTGAATATCACACAACAAATTTCTACAAGACTTCCCAAGGGTACACTGGAGCAGAGAGACACATGCAAAGGGTGTACATTGGGGAAGTACACCAAATATACCTTTCATGATAAGGACAATCAAGCACAAGTAATTATTGAAAGAGTGTGGACCGCTCTCAATAGCCTCCACGACCAAGCACAGGTATTATATAATATTTGTAGATAATTTTTCTCATAAGTGCTGGATTTTCTTCATGGAGAAGAAAGATACGAGGTTCGCTAAATTTTGTGCATTTAAAGTATTTGTTGAGAAAGATACTGGAAGAAAATTTAAAGCTCTCATAAGCGATAACGGTGGAGAATATGTGTCGAACGAATTCAAGAACTTCTATGCATCAGAAAGAATTCGACAAGAGTTGATAGCACCCCATAACCCACAACAGAATGGGGTGGCTGGAAGGAAGAACATAAGTATTGTGGGAACTGCATGAGCGATGTTACATGATCAGGGCCTATCGTTGCACTTGTGGGCTGAAGCATGCAACACAACTATATATGTGCAGAAGATGAGTCCTCATCGGATTCTCATGATGAGTACGCCAAATGATCCGAATGGAAATTGGCATCCACCCATGGTATTCGAATACCCATGGTATCTACCCACCCATGGAATTTACCTATGGTATTATAACTAAAAAAAATACTATAAGTAATAGTCGCATTTTGTAAAAGGACACATTGTCCACCACTAGCTTTTACATTTATTCTCTATTTTTATAAAAAGTTTCTTGGTGGTTTTATTTAATGTGTGTTCTCCTATTTTCTTCTAGCATTTCCATTTTTTAGTTCTTGGGGGCCTCCCCCCCAACATCGCCAGAAGAAGTTTTTGTAGGTAAGAAACTAGATGTGGCACACTTCAGGATCTTTGGTTCATTAGTTTACTATCATGTTACCAAGGATTCAAGGAAAGAGGTAGAACCAACAACTGAGTTGGGCATCTTTGTGGGGTACGCTAATACACCTCACAAATATCGGGTCTACTTGCCATCTCACAAGATGACAATGGTTCATAGAGATGTGAAGTTCAATGAAGAGAAGGCCATGAGATGTTCCCTTGAGAGGGATCTTCATTTTCATGGAGAAGAGGAGATTTTAACTCCAAAGGAAGAACCTCAAGATGATGTGGAGCAGTTGGCATGTAGAGGAGTAAAGAGTGGAACCACCCACTCATGTAGACAATTTCAGAGATGGAAGGAATCACACCCGAGAGGCTGACATATTGATGCATGATGCCAGAGAGAATATGGGAGCACCCACACCACAACATAGGCAGAGGAGGTCACTAGATCAGTACACTAACTACATGGATCTCATGAGTGAGAGTGTAGAGATCGAGGCATCCTCATTCGAGGAAGCAGTGAAACAACTAGTATAGGTTGATGTCATGGTTGAGGAGTATGACTCCATTATCAGAAACAATGTTTGGGAAGTGGTCCCAAGACCAACAGACAAGTCTGTGGTGAGTTCTGGATGGCTTTACAAGGTAAAGCAAGCAACATATGGGAGTGTGGAGAAACACAAGGCCGGAGGGTTCTCTCAGGTGGAGGGAATTGATTGAGGAGACTTTTGCTCCAGTAGCAAGATACTCTTCAATTAGATATATTCTAGTAATTTCAGTTCAAATGGGATGGAAGATACATCAGATGGATGTGAAGACAACATTCCTCATCGATGTGATTGGGGAAGAGTTGTACATTGAGTAGCCGAAAGGATTGGAGACCTTCAACAGAGATTCACATGTGTGTAGACTCAAGTGAGCGGTGTATGGATTGAAACAAGCACCACGTGCTTGGTACACTAGGATTGATAACTATTTCACCAGGTTGGGCTTCACCAAAAGTGAAGCAGATGTAAACCTTTACCATATTGTGGTTGAAGGTAAATTGTTGATTATAGTATTATATGTTGATGATTTAATTCTAACAAGTGATGAGAAGCTGGTAAAATCTTGCAAAGAGGATATTGCAAGAGAATTCGAGATGAAGGATCTAGGGCTCATGTATTATTTCCTTGGTATGGAAGTATGGAAAGGATATGAGGAAATGCTTGTCTCTCATGGAAATTATGCCAATGAGATACTGAAGAAGTTCCACATGGGGAGAAACAAACTCATGGAGACTCCTCTAACATGGAATTGGAAGAAAGAATATGCTACTTCAAGTGAAGTAGTGGAGGCTACTATTTATAGGTAGTTTGTGGGTTCAATTATGTATTTGGTGAACACACAACTAGAAATATGTTTTGCAGTTAACCAACTTAGTCAAGCAATGATTAAGCCAACCAAACTCTATTGGAAGGCATCTAAACATGTGTTAAGATACCTCAGAGGCACCACTCAGTTTGTTCTTTGGTAAATATGGAGGGAGAGAGTGAAGCTTCAAGGTTTCATAGATGCATATTGGCCAGGAAGTTTGTCTGAAAAGAAGAGAACATCAAGGGGAATATTCAATATTGGGTCAACAATAGTTTCTTGGTACAACAAGAAGCAGAGATCAGTTGCACTTAGTTCGGCAGAAGCAGAGTACATGGATGCTAGTCAAGCAGCTTGTGAGGCTATCTAGATGAGGAAATCCTTGTTGGGTTATTTGGTCAGCAGATGGATCCTGCAGTGATTTCGTATGACAATCAGAGTTGTATCAAACTCTCTGAGAATCTAGTTTTTCATGATCGGTCCAAGCATATCGGCATCTCGTATCACCATCTACAAGATTTTGTGCAAAGGAGAATCATGTTGATGGAGTACATTCCTAAAGAGGAACATGATGCAAATATTTTGACAAAGGCATTGTCAAGATGCAAATTCAAGTTTCATAGATGCAGGATTGTGGTAGCAGATAATCCCTTTCTTGTTGAGAGGGAGTGTTGAAAATGAAACAACAAAATCCTAATTTAATTTTGTCCTTGAATTAAATTTGGAATAAAATTTTAATTCCACATCTCATATGTATTAGTTAATTAAGTTAATTTGACTTAGTTGGCTCAGTTAATTCGAGTTGAGGGTCTAACTTGAGTCACGTAGAGCATCTCCTACATTATAGGAGCCCTAGTTGAGTTTATTTTGAGTTGTAATTAATTAATTCAATTTAACTAAGTTAAAGTCAGTTAAACTAGTTCCAACTGTTGGAGGAACTAGTGGGAGGTCTAGTAGTATGGTGTTGCCTACAATGATCAACCAGTAAAATGATGATTCACTCATAAATAACTCATACATGTCAGATCTGAGAGTTACCCAGTTGAGGTTGGAGTTCAGGGACAATGCACTATCAGTTGTATAATCATCTGAATTATACAGGTGGTGCATGCAATCAGAGGAAGGCCTATGAGGATAGCACAATTCCTATGGATGAATTTCCTTAATTGATAGGGAGCTAATTTCCAAGCAAGGAAATAGGGACTTGGGAAAGTAGAAAAATGGTTAAGTATTGGCATGGGCTTACCTAGGAAGCTGTGAAATAGATAGAGATAGCGTAGAGGTTGCTTAGGCTTGAGAAAAGTATTGTAATCTTCTCATATTTTCTTATCTAATGCAATATACAGATAGCAAGGATTTTTAGATGTGGATTTCCCTAGGAAATCATTTTTTAATGTGTTTATTGAATTATTTCTCTTGCACGCTTTGTGATTTCGCAATTGTTTAATTATTTCCGCTAATGAGTAGAGTAGATTCATGTCTATTGTTTTAACATAACAATTAGCAGTTTGAATCTACAAGGAATTTTTATACCTTTGGGGTTCAATAATTGGAATATTTGGGTCATAATTTATCCCATGTGGGTGTCAAAGTGGATCTGATCCGGATTTAAACATGAACGCAATAGATTACAGAGATAACCATAAATACAGAGATGCAATATCCATAAATAAAGAGGTGCAGCGGAAATAACACTTCATTTCATTAATGGAAAATACCGAAATTACAACCAGAATTGGAAATAAACCAGCGAGGACGATGGTAGCTTATCTCTGAGAAGAGATGTGCGGCTACATGTCTCTGAACTGTTCCGAACTTGTGTTACAATGAGGCTCGAAGGCCTATTTATTATTGAGAAAACAATGGAAAACCCTTCACATTCCAAAACCGACCCTTAGAAGATGAAACGCCAAATTGTGGGCCCCGTTTTGGGTAAATTGGTACATCAATTTCCCTGGGGTCGTAACTTTGGCATACGATCTTCGTTTGACGCGTATGATAGCTCGTTAGAAAGATCTATCCGAGAACTACCATTGTTGGAACAAGCAACATCAGTCCATCGCATGGACCCATGTTGCCCCCGGATTCCCCAAAAAACGTCGTTTAGGGCCTCAAAACGGCTCCGGAAGTTCAGGACCCGAAAAACTGCTAAAAATAGTAAGTTGTGCTACAATTAAGGAACTGAAAATGCTGAAAGAAAATTGTGGGGGTCCAAATGGGATAGGTGGGTGGCCACCAACATCCACCTGGATCATTCCTCCCCCCTTAGGAAGCAATGGTCCCCATTGCGTTGAG
>APFE031136893.1:48823-67308 GCA_000404065.3 Pinus taeda | reverse complement strand
ATAATGTTTTCTAAGGTCTGATCATAATTGACAGTGGCATCACAACAAAGGGTCTTAGGCTCATCGAGAATTGGTTTCCCCTTGCATATGGTTCGCTGTTGTGCTGGCAAGGAGATTGGTTTTGAGCTGACCTCTAGTTTCTCATTTGTTGCTTCATTGATCTCATATGTTGCATTCTGAAAGTATTCTCAATAAATGAATTACAAGTAAATTTGACAATTTGGTTCATTGTTTTCACAAGAAATCTACTATTGTTTTCACAATTAGCTCACTATTATTTGTTTCATGGTTGCATATGCTCAGCGTTGGTTTCCAACTGTTTCAAGAATAACATATTTGTCGTGGGAAGTTAATCACTCTTTAAAGCACATAAGCTTGAGTATTGGTAGCATCTAAGTCTCTTTGGGAATATTGATTTAGTATCTTGTCAATTCATCTAAGTCACACTGCTTCTCTTTCAGATTGGCACTGAAAACTTAATAAACAAAGTGCTTTCATATCATTTGGCAAATCGATAAATCTACTTTGGCATTTGAGCTTCTAATTACTTTAATCTAATTGAATACTACTGGCATAAAGTATTTTGATAATTTTGCATTAATAATCATTGAATAATTGCATATTGTGGGGATCTACTTGGCACTTGGTACCTTGGCAATTTTTCTTGCGGTGAAGTTTGTGATCTCATTAATAAGTACTTGTCGTCATAATCAAATACTAATCAACATTAAGTACTTGAAATTATTAAGCAATCTTGCTTCATTAATCACTCAACTTCTAATTCCACCTTGCATTTGCATATTAAGTTAGCCTTGCATACTAAAATTTACTTCCAAGCATAAGCTTGGTCGATAGAGAGATAGTTACCATCCATCATTGCTTGAGAAGCTTGGTTTTAATAGTATTTAAAACGGTGACCTTGTAGTCGTCAAAGCCACAACTCTCTACAGCGTCGGAGGCACCAGGTATGTTAGATTTTCAGGAGAGGTGTTGTTCATCACACCTTAGTCTGCTTCACCTTATCTTCTCTCTGCCACTTACTACGAAATCAAGCTCAATATAGAAAGGATCGAAGGGTTAAAACTTAGATAGGCATTTAACTAAAATTAACCAAGATTCTTCTCACATTAGTTTTAGAATCTGCATTTCATATAAGATAGTTATTTATCCAAGAAGCAGTTGCTCATCAATTACTTGGTCCTAAACTTTCTAGCAAGATAGTTGACTCCATAAGGCACTGGTATCGATTGTTTAAATCTAATCAAATCATAAAGTCTTGCTAAATCTAAAACAACTATTTGGTCGCTTGATTGTATCTCCCAAACTGGTTGGTTCCCAGCTAGTTCTTCGTTCCATTTCCGTAGGGTCTACCCCCCTTATCCTGTTGTTAGGAGACAACTTAAACGGAGAGATTGGGGATCAAGGTGACAACCCCGGATCTGAGTCGTTGTCGTAGTGCCTAGACATTTTGTGCGACAACGAGACATACATCTCACATGTCCACAAGTTGAACATTTCCAAACACATGGCATTCGTCTTTCATGTGTCCAACACCCTACCCTAACGTGTTTAGACGTGTCAAAGGACTAGAGCACCAAAAGAAATCAAAAAAATTTACAAAATTCAGAAAACATATCCTAACATGTCAATAGATGTGTTCCCATCTATGTGTGATGTTCTATTTTTTAAACATTCAAAAAATTGCATCTTTATCTCTATATTTTATTTTTTGTAATTATAATTTTTAATACGTGTGTGTATTTTATGGAGACACACACATACATATGTTATAAAATACAATTACAGAATATATATGTGTGTGTGTGTGTATGTCAGAAAGATAGTTTTGGGGGTCTAGACGCAAATGTTGAACATTGAAATCCCTATGTCCACAAGTCTAACTTTCATGTGATCTAGGCTAGGATTCTGAAAACGCTACGCCTGACTCCCATAAATGTCGTTCAGCATTTCGGATACAGAAATGTATACGAAATGGCTTGCAAACGGCATGGAAACGTTTCCACCACGTTTCACTTTTTTTGAAACGGCCAGCGTGAAGTCGGAAACATTTCAAAGGAGTTTCACTAAAATTTGATCCGTTTCCAGAAAATATGGATATGTTTCCAAGTTTATAGGTTCCCAAGTTTCCAATGTTCTAAGCACTTTACTACAAGAAAAAATTTCGGGTTTCTTTGTCCAAAGCATGTAAATCCAGTTGAATTCTTTGTAGACCTTATATCCACTGATTACAGCTCATCTAAAAGTGAACATTTATATTGAAAAAGGATTCAGGACATGATAGAGGTATTTGCCACCAACTTTTCAACAATGTGAGAGCTAAAGGATGGAAACCTGGTATTTGGAATGGAAACTCGTAAGGTATCTATGAAATCAAGAAGGCAAGTTGTTATTCGCAAAGTTGTTTGGCGTAAGTAGTTTCTTTGCATTAGGTTAAATTTCTCAGCATTTCTTTAATAGTATCATACTTCACAATACTTAATTGCTTAAATTGTGGCATCTTGATTCTTGGTCATATGATTATAGGTTGTGAATAAATAAATCTGGCTTCTTCTTTCTATGAATTTCAAAGCATCTCTTGTTGTCGCTACTGAAGAAAGCTCCACGTAACTGATCCCCCAACACTACCCATGAACTAAAGTCTAACTCACGAATTTACATCATGCTAGGGGAAATGCGACCTTCCACACTATAGTTTCAACACTCCCTCTTAGTGAGGAAGTGATTCCCTACAACTCCCAACTTATCTCTGAAATAAACAAAACTACCACTTGCCAATGCCTGGGTCAAGATATTTGTTGTTTGCTCCTCTATTGGAACATAAGGTAGCTCCATTATCCCTTTCAGCACACAATCCCTCATATGTTCATATCTAATCTCAATATGCTTGGAGCGATCCATGAACTTGGAGAAGACCTCCTCCTTCCTCATGAAGAAGATCAATGTCTTCTGGAAATAATCATCTATGAAAGTAACATAACACCTATGTTTCATAAGTGATGGAGAAGAGAAGGGCTCGCATACATCTGAATGTACCAGATCCAAAATCCCTTTGGCTCTGTTATCTCAGCCTTGGAAAGATGACTTCGCATACTTGCCAAGTGTGCACCCCTTGCACACACCATTCTTGTCAAGACTATCCTATGGTAGCCCTATGGCTATCTGCTGAAGGATCTTCAACGCCTCATGATGCAAGTGTCCCATGCGCCTATGCCAAAGTTCTCCATCCCTACTCTGCACACCTCCTTCCTTGTTGCTCAAGGTTGTGCGTGTTTCAACCTACAACCTATAGAGATTCTTCATCCTCACACCTATCTACTCACTGATCCAAAGGCTATATGCTTGAGGTAAGCCTTACCTTTGTTGAAGATGACATCTTAACCCTTGTCCTCTACAATTACCACAGAAACAAGGTTTTTCTTCAAGCCTGGAACATAGAGAACATCTTTGATATGGAGAGAGCTCCCAAACTCCCTCTCAAAGCTAACAAGACCAACTCCCATAGTTGCATACTTAACATCATCTCATAGTGCAATATGAAATTGCATGTTCTTCTCCTCCAGCAACCTGAAATACTCCTTGTTCCCATTCATATGGAAGGATGCCAGCTATTAATGAGAAATCTTTCTCAAACTGAGAAGAAAACCCATCTACCTTAGTTGTCACAACCACATGATCCTTACTGGACCCCTTGTTCATGTTAGGCCACTTAGTGGCATAGTGCCTGAACTCATGGCAATGGAAGCACTTTAGCTTGCTCAGATCCTTCTTCTTCTCGCCCTTCTGACTAGTATCAGCCTTGCCTTTGCCTTTCTTGCGCTTGGCTCTACAATCTTTGTCTGTCAGGGCAAAGTTCTCTTCATCCTCTATCGAAGCTTCTCTATCAGTTCTAGTGCCTCTCTAGATCTCTTCTTGAACGAAATGACTCCATAACCTTTCCCGATTGGGAATATTCTCTTTGTTGCATACTACATCCTAGAAACTATACCAAGACTTATGGAGTCCCAAAAGCGCAAGTATCACAAGGTCTTTTTCTACTTCTGTCTCGCCCACACCACCTAGGTCAACCTGAACCTAAGTGAACTTTAAAAGACATGTGATGATGGGCTCTCCTTTGCTCATCTAGATACTTCTTACCTTCTCTTTGAGAGCATGCTTCTTGGCATCACTAGAACCCTTATACAAATCGAAGATGGCTTTAAACATCTTATATGTTGTCTTCTTCTCATGGGGTTGAGGGATAATATGGTCTCTGATACCCTGAAGAATGGTCCTCCTAGCCTTGCTGTCATTCTTGTTATGTTGGATCAACTGTTGGGCATTTGTAAGTGGCACTATTTCTTGCTTCACAAATTTTAGCACCCCATTATCTTCTAACACCGCATATATCCTCTCCTTTCATTCACAAAAATTTGAGGCTCCCTCTAAACAGTGATTTGCCCTTGGAAGGTCATACTTCTATCCAAAGAATTGCTCTTCAAAACTTTGATCTGCACTCTTCATTGATTGATCAACTCGGTGTCGATCTTTATACTAATTTGTGCTCTAATACCATGTTAATTTACCATGAAATTATGCAACTACTTAGCTGAATAATTGAAAATTGAAATATACAGTACTTTCACTAAGATACGGAATTTCCAAACTTAGAAGCAACGGAATAAAACCACAAAAATAAAAACACATCACACAATATACACTTATTTTTCTCAGGAAACCCAACATCGAAAAACTTGTTTTCTTTGTTTTAGTACTTTATTGATTGAGCCTGAGCAACTGAATCTCTTATAAGGCAATCTATCTCTCTGAGAACACACATGTTCTTTTGTTAAACTAGCTTGGACTCACCCTACAAACCCTTGATCCTTGCTTCTAATCCTTTGCGCACTTCCTAGCTTTATTTCCTTGTGCACTAGACTCCAATTTTTGTGTGCACTTCGCCTCCTAGTTTGTAGTGCAAATATCCTCCTCAAACTCGTGTGCTCTTTCTCCTCAAGGATACACACACCACAAGCAAGGATGATCTTACAAACCATATGTGAATTATGTGCCTTTGTCCTCCTCTTTATAGATTTGATCTATGCCAAATTGGGCTAGTTCAAATTTAGAACTCAAGTAGTTGATTGGCAAGTTAACTGAGAGTGAACCCTATCACTCCAATCATCACCGGAGCCATAGCTCATCCTTCCTTACATCAATCATTGAAGTCCCAACTCATTCTAAATTGAACTCATTTGATCCATGCCAAATTGGGCTAGTTCAAATTTAGAACTCGAGTCGCTGATTGGCAAGTTAACTGAGAGTGAACCATAACTCATCCTTCCTTCAATCAATCACTAAAGTCCCAACTCATTCTAAATTGAACTCGTAACTACCACTCAATCTTGTGTCAAACTGAAGAAAGCTCCACATAACTGATGCTCCAACACTATGCGTGAACTGAAGTCTAACTCATGAATTTGCATCACGCTAAGAGAAAGACAAACTCATGGTCTTTTTGGCTAAGGCACAAGCCAGAATACCTTCCATGCTACATTTTTCAACAAATGCAAACCATATTTTGGCAACATCCATTTTTCTTATTCTCAATAGTTTATCCATGGCTATGAGCTAGTAGAATCACAATTTTCTTATGATTGCAAAATCAAGGTTGCAAACTGAACATCTTACTCATTTTTAGCAACTGCTCTTAGGCTATTGGTAACATCACTTTTCCTGTCATTGCAAAACTAGATTTCAAACCATCTTACAACAAATTTAAAGAATTTTTGGCTAGCAGCATTGCTCTATGTTAATTTTCCACTATTCTTATGTGAGTACAATAACTTAGCCCAATTCTTTCTCCGATTAGTAATCACTTATAGACAAATTTAATCTTCCAATCACAATGAGCAATTGTAGATAGAATAGTAAATTCAATATGCAATAGAAGACAACCAGGATCAATGACAAGAGACACAAGATTTGGTCAAAGTCCAAGGAAAAACCCCACAAGGGGGAAAACCTTTTCAAAATTCTTCTATTAGATTGTCATCAAGCGTTCAACAGAAAGATACAATATTCCAATTCAACAATAATGAGTCAAAGGTCAACATCTTTGAATATCCAACAATTCTCTAACCAATATCCAAGAGATGAGCCCAAAAGTCAAACATAGTCAACAAGTCGAATCTACAATTTATGTCAAAGTCAACAAGTAAAAACTCGACCTCTTTTGTTGGTCAAATTCAAGTCAAAATAGTCCAAAAAGGTGCCCCAAAAATTGGTCAAAGTCAAAATCAACTTTGCGATCAAGTGGCAACTTCAAGTCTACAGTCAACCAAGGCCAAAGTGCCCACAAAACTTTGCTCTCCCTTGCAAAGAATTCGACCTCCAAAACAAATGCAAAATCCCAAGTCAAACCAAGTCAAACTAATCCCAAACTCCCAAAAGTCAACATTGGTCAAAGATGCTAGAACAAAAAGTCAATGTAGCCTCTCTCTCATCCTCGCACGTGTGAACCCACCCTTGTAATTTCAAAAGTGTACGAACCAATAGAAGAGAAAAAGATGTGTGTGATATGATATCCAAATGAAGTGTGCTTCATGCATATTTATATTAGACTTTGGAGACCCAATTATGACTTTCGGTCGACTTGTACTTTTGTGTTCTTGTGGGTTTCTCATTAAAAAATAACGTTTTTCCTCGACCAAATTAAATTCTTCTAAGGGAAAAGAGGGTCTTCTTTGGATCAGGAAGGTTGTCCAAAGGAGCGAATATGTCCTTGAGCTACAAAATTAACACTCTAAGAGCTGCAAACTAAGGTTTTTACATCAATGCTTTTCTAAGTTTTCACAAGGTATTTTCTAGGGTTTAAACTAGTGTTCCACGAAGACATGTCCCCAGGGTTGGGTGCACACACCCCTTGCACCCAGGACAAGGGGACGTCTGGGGAAACATTTCCACACATCCCTCTTTTGGGGAGATGAGGGGAGACGCAGGGGGGGGGTGTCTGGGGAAACGTTTCCCCACATCCCCCTTTTGGGGACAAGAGGGGAGACGCTGGGGGGACGTTACCCCACTGTGGGGAACGTGATTCCCCAAAAGGGGGGATCCCCTCTAAAAAGGGTTATTTGTCCCCCCTTAAATTTGCTTGTAAACAATGATTTATGATAGGGGAAACCTAGTATTTGAGCATATTGCCCTACTAATGCTATGCAATTCACGGTAATGTTAAATTCCTAAAGTTAAAAGAATGAAAAGTAAAGATAAAGGAGAATGTCTCCATGAAATGACTCGGAATGTTTGAGAGTGGTTCTGACCTCATTGGATTTCATATGGACAAAGTAGAATATTAGATCTCACTCAAAAACTAGTAGACTCAACAGCTTATCAGGAATTCAAGGTTCGATGGAATTAGTATTTAATCAAGAGCACCAAGCCCTTTGTGTACTTTAGAGTGACTTTTAGACTTATCACTCCACTATTTTTGAGTTTTAGTTCAGTACCTATTATAGTCTATTTTGCTTAGTACAAATTAGATACTAGAAAGATGAATGATGAATTTTAATTTCAAATAAAATTTGAATCTAGAATGATGAATTTAATTTTTAAATCAATGTAGATTTTGAGTGGTGAGTAATGAATAATGAATATGGATCAAAGTATTTCATTATTGAATCTTGTGGTCTATGGATGAATCATGTATGTTTTAGTAAGGATGATGAGTATGGATCAATGTATTTCATTATTTAATTCAATTATGTATGTATCATCGTATTTATGCTTTCATTATTGAATATGAATTTGAAAATATATATATATTAAAAAGGGGAAAAAATTATATACCCCGACGTCCCCCCGTCGAGGAGTCTTGGCAGAACATTGGTTTAAACCCTCCCCCACAGCTCATTTTAGCAGCGGAAACAAATATTTCTGCCTGAAGGCATTGCCCTAAGCGTTGCACAACTAGGGTTTCTAGATCTCTCTATAGCAAAATTTATTTCCACGACCAGGCTCACAGTTAAGGTTTGTGTGACCCTGTTGCAGATTCTGTACATTGCAAATTTCTTGGAAGAACCCAAGACTATCTCTTTCTTGGGTGGAGAGTAGAAGTCCCTTCTCCAGTTGCAAGTTGATTTAACTTACTCAAATAAGCATAATCGTTAATGTACATTTGATTTATGAATGAAAATTTATGCCTAATGTGATAATAAGTCGATATATGCTTATGTATGATTCATGAATGGATGCTTAAATCATTATGTATCAATGGCTAACAGTTGCTTGATATGTCCAAGGCTATATGAATATCTAGTATTGTTAATTTTGTTGTAGACCTCATAGATTACAGAATATATCATATGTTGGGTGTTACATAATTGTCTAGTTAATGTTGATAATGCTTAGTCTATGAATGATGAAATCATCTTGAGAGTCTAAACACACTTGTATGTATCGTTGTAATATTCTGAGATTCATTATTCAAAGTTAGGTTTGTAGGCTACTTTTGTGAGCATGTAAATTGCATGTCACCTTAATGAGGAATTGACAATTTGTATCGCATTGGAGGAACTGTCTAATCTACATAGGCAATGAAGCTGGAATGCCTAAATTGGTGTAGTTTGGCCTTTGGAGCCAGTTTTTTCTTGTGCTCAGTATCCATGGTAAACTAGGCTCTATTGGAACCCTTTGAACTCTTTGTGGACATGACGCAACATCTCTAATGACTTGTTCTCAAAACCTGGCTATTATCTTAGAAAACTTGGTGTTTTCGCAAAAGCACTAGCCCTTCAGGACTCCTGGTAAATTACCTTGAGTTTCCTATTGAGAAATCATGTTGCTTGCATATTAGTGTTGATTTCTCTTATATTCTTCTTTCATCAACCAATTACCAAAATGAAAAAAACATGAAGATCACAAGAGAGAGAGAACACAAGCAGTTAGGCTCCAAGCCAGGGCAAAACCCTACAAGGGGGAAAACCCAAAAAAAAATCCTCTTCTTATAGAATAAGATCAAAGTGAGGTATCCAAGACTCAAGACCAATACAAAACCCCAACCTTGAAGAAGCCCAGTCAAACCCTCTTTCAAGATATTTTTCCATCAACAAGTCCAGCATCAAATATAGCGACAAGTTCAAAACTAGCAACAGCGTTCAACATACTAGCAAAAGACATGGTGGCTTCAAGAAAGATCAAACTTCGGCCTCTCTCTTTTTCATTGCTTAACTTCACTACTTTTTCTTGTCCCACAGTAGAATAATAGATGAACAGATGCTACGAATCGCACACCAAATGAAACAAACTTGTCCTTTATTTATTCTTGTCCAGAGGGAGTGGAATATTCTCTTCCTAGGCAGGGCTGACTTGACAGGCAAGGCCGACTTGGCTTCTTGAGGTGATTTTGACCTAAATTACATCTTGAAAATTATTTTTTCTTTTTTCTTACAAGAAGTCCAAATAGGACTTTGACTCAATAAACCCTAGAAGCATAAAGAACATGGTTTGACTAATAAAAATAATAATGATAATAAAAATTTCTTTTTCTTCTTTTTCCTTTTGCATGAAATACATTATGATACAAGTACAAAGATAATTATGAACATTGATAAGCATCATCATCATAACCAGCATTATCAATTACAAAATAGCAAGGCCTTAACTAACAAGCTCTAACTCTCCACTAGATTAGAGCACAATGTTAGGAGGTATACATTTGGACACCACCACCGCCTCTCAAGGTACATACCCCATTCATATAAGCACCAGGTATGTCCTTACAAGACTATTCTTATCTTGGATTCCCAATCCTCAAAGAATATTGATCCCCCTCAAGACTACTCTTATCTTGGACGCACTACCCTATCCTCAAATAGTATCGGTCCTCGAGACTACTCCAATCTTGTATACCATTCCTCAAGGAGTATCGGTCCCACCAGTGGCTTCACTAGACTTATAGTTGTTATTCCTGGCCTAGTGCATTACAAATGTGTTGCTTTCTGCCAGGGCCAAAACCTCTCCCTCTTGGAGAGGAAAACCAACACAAAATTCTTCTTATAGAGATTCCAATTGACGAATACCAAGACCATGACCCTTAACCTATTATGCCACTCCAAGACCAAGACATCAATCCTCTTCTTACTGTTGAGATAACACTAAGGCCATTACTGCACCACCGAGACCTTCATTATCGCTGCAAAACTATCACTGCACCTTCACTGAGATCATAACCGTGTGGTTGTGTCTCCATTAAGATTGAGACCATATCTATGCTAAGATCATGACTGCACCTTCGAGACAGAGTGTCTTACTATGAAACCTTCTCATCATAATTTTGTCAAGATTGTAACTTCAACTAGAGAGTAAGCCGAGAGAGTGTCACTTCATAATTCTCCTCTTTTCAAATATATCAAAACTATAACTATATCTAGAGAGTAGGCCGAGAGAGTGTCACTTCATGATCCTCCACTTTTCAAATATGTTGAGACTGAGTGTTGCTTTTGTGATCACTGAGACAAGGAGGACGACGAGATTATATTCCTTAAGACAGTGAGGAGACCGAGAACATTAATCTTCATAGTACCCATCCAAAGAACAAAGATTTCAGATATTTGTGAGATCTTGAGACTATGATTACTCATTGTAATCACCACTAAAGCTTCAGAGATATCCAAGATTTTGTCTGCCTGTAATGCAGATACTTTCCACACCTATATATAGTAGTTAGTCTTGTATATAAGCCGACATAAGTGAGGGAACTGATGTGACTTCCTTTTGAGCCGACATGACAGTGATTTATCTTGTTTGGAGGTCGACTTCATCAAGAGTGATGATGCTCATCTTTGGAGGGCATTTAGACTTTTCTATAGACTTGAATACGATACATTGTGCTCAAGAAGAGCTCTTTATTCATGACTTTGACTCTTTGACCTTTAAATAGAAATCTTAAAGCTCTCAATCGGAGCCATCTACAAAATAAACCTCTTGCTCATGAAGCCCATGCAGCAAGGCATAATAACAAATTCATTTTCTTGTTTAAAAATCATAATTACAATGTCATGAAGACCGAACCTAGTTACACTTTATTCAACAACATGGAGAATGTGGTGTCCACCATCACTCCCTCTCAACCAGGAAGACATGACCACAAGCCTTAGCTTGTCTCATTCAGTAGCTACTAGTTCTTCCATTTTTCTTTTTATAGTGGAAACAATTAGTTAGGGTTTCTATTCCTAGGGTTTCCTAGCTCAAGCCTTTGCTAGGTTTTACAAACCCCTAGATGCCAATGTCCTCAAGACCTATTAATTGCAAAGTTCTACAACCACACTAGAGACTTAGTTGAAAAAACCTTAGATTTTTCAAGGTCTTCAAGATTTTCCATATTAGAAATTGTAAATTCTACACGCATGCAAGTGGATTAGTTGCTAACCCCTAGATACACTATTGACGAGCCTTTTATTTTATTTCTTGATTAGAAGGCCTAGACTTCATATGCAATCTATTGTGCTAACATATCAATCATTCTCTCTAATCTATATTTATGCAAACTCTTTTACTAAAATGTTTATTACCAAGACTTTGTTAATATAATCGACTTAAAATACACACAAATTATCCATACATTTACAATCTTACCTTATCTCTTCTTTGCAAAGATCTAGTCCTTTTCAATTGTCAAGTGCCAACATTCTTCAAAAAAAGTGCCTTGACTCCTTCAACCTCAGAAATTTTGTTAAGTTGCATGCTTTGTCTTTGTTCCATTCAAACGTTTCCCTTCAAACAAGTCAGCTTTACTGATTTGGTTAGTCCTTTTACTACATATAGTTAGGAAGTTATGATTGCTTCGTACTATTGTGCCTCACAAATGTGCTCCAAATATTTCAGCTTCTAGATTCAATCCCTTCCACCATATCAAAGTGATCTTTCAATTATAGTTTTGTCCTCCATGAAGGTGTGTAACAAGGTCAACTTCAGCATCAATTGTGAGTCTTACTTTTGTTCTTGTACTAAACTTCTAAGGCAAACTTCAGGCCTCCAAATTCGCATTATTTGAGTATGCTTCGAATACTTCAAAGGGGTGTTGCCATCGAGAATGATATAGATTATATTATATGTGAAAGAGCTCGAATATTTTGTAATTTAATATCATCATAAATATTAATTCTTATAGCTCACATTTCGAGTGCATAGATAATATGCTTTCTTGTTCAGCTTCGATTTTTCTAGTATTGCTCATATTGTTTGTTCACTTCCGAAGTTCCACAAAGTACAACTCATGTGATGAGCATAACTTCAGGCCTCCAAATTCGCATTATTTGAGTATATTTCGAGTACTTCAAAGGAGTGTTGCCATCGAGAATGATATAGATTATGTTATATGTGAAAGAGCTCAGATATTTTGTAATTTAATATCATCATGAATACTAATTCTTATAGCTCACATTTCCAGTGCATAGATAATATGCTTTCTTGTTCAGCTTCGATTTTTCTGATATTGCTCATATTGTTTGTTCACTTCAGGAGTTCCACAAAGTACAACTCATGTTATGAGCATTCATGACATACTTCTATCCTTTATACAAATTTCGTCCTTGAATATGCCTTCAATCCAATCCTTGTGTGTTAGAGATGTTGCAATCGGATTTTCTTCATACGAATCATAAAGATCAATCCTAGAGGGATTCAGTTTTCAGTATCAAGTCCACTCGAATATTCCAAAGGCATGTTGTAACAGGATCGAATGTAAGAAGACGAGTTACTATAGTAATTATTGCCATAGAGAACGAGCTTATTCATAGAGATGGTTAGTTATATCATGGAGGTATAGGTGCCAAGAGAAGAGCTTCGCATTACTTCCCTTCTTTATGTATAGGAGTACGGTTGCTTCACATTTCGCACATAGATATTGTCATGGAGTAGCGTCCCTCAGAACCTCAGTTATATCAGTTTTTTTTAACCACATGGTGAATCGGTAACTACTAGGCCTAATCTATGGGAGACCCAGGATCAAACCACATAGCTGCCACTATAACACCAAGAGCATAACCAACCACCTGCAAGTCGGGTATACTAAGTTCCTATGATTTTAGGAAGAGCAGACTCACGGGAAAGGGGAATCTGCCCCTCTAGCCACCACTCAAATGAGATTTGAACTTTGGTCTCCCCGGGCTTTGCCCATGTGACTTACCGTCAAACCACACATCACTGTATAGAACCTCAGTGATATTAGTTGCTAGACAGTCTAGGATCTTCTTTAGGGTAAGAACAAACTAGTATAGAAGCCTCAAACTTGCAGCATAGATTCTTTCCTCAAAGAATGTTTTTTTTCACTATCATTAAGTATTTGGACCTCTTGATTGTTAGGTACCATAACCTTAGACTTTTATAAATCTCTAGTTCGAATCTCCAAGTCTATCTAGGGTTACCGCAAGATCTTCATATGTCAATGTTTCAAAGATCATATCTTTCACAGAGTGATGACCTTAAGATGATACATGTCTAAAATATCTCAAAGTACTTCGCTTCGAATGCTTCAATAATAACTTGGTCTTTAATACAAATGGATGTCATAGGTTAATACAAGACTGATCAAACCTTTTTCTTTAGCTTGGGTTCCAAACAAAGAGTATATGTTGGATTTCTCTATCAAATTGAGACGTTGAATCTATGATAATGATTTTCTTCAAATGCCAACAAAATGTGATCTTCAAGTTTCCTTCTTCTAAACTTGGCTTTGGTACCATGTTGAAAAATCATGTTGCTTTCATATTAGCATTGATTTCTCTTACATGATAATTGCTCGTGAATGTTTGTTGGCTTCTTATTAAATTTATATTCTTCTTTCATCAAGCAATCACCAAAATGAACAAAACATGAAGATCACAAGAGACGAAGAACACAAGAAATTAGGGTCCAAGCAAGGGCAACGCCCCACAAGGGGAAATCCCAAAAGCCTCCTCTTCTTTTAAAATCAGATCAAAGTGAGATATCGAAGACTCAAGACCAATACAACTCCAACATTAAAGAAGCCTAATCAAACCCTCCTTCAAGATATTCTTCCATCAACAAGTCCAGCATCAAATATAGCAACAGGTTCAGAACTAGCAACAACCTTCAACGTACCAGCAAAAGACTTGCGAGCTTCAAGAAGGATCAGACTTCTAGCCTTTCACTCTCCCTCGATTCTCTAGGGATATTAATCAACATTGCCCAATTTTGACCAAACTAGCTAATTCAAGCCTTAAAATATGGTACAAAAAACTTAACATGCCTGATCAATGATTTTGACTTGAGTGAAGTGTACATTTTTGCTAAGGCCATGACAAAGGAGTTCAACAATCAATACCAACAACATTGTGGTACATATAGGGCTTGGTGCTCTTGATTAAATGCCAATCATATGCCCTCATACATGATATAATCTAATGAAATGACACAATCCCATTGATCCTGAAATTCTGAAAATTGCGAGTCTGTTGAATTTTGAATGGGCTATGAAATTCTATTTTCTCCATATGAAGTCCGAGGAGGTTGGAACCACTCTCAAACATCCTGAGTCATTTCAAGCTAATGTTAAAAACTTAAGTAAAAGGATGAAAATGAAAATGTTATTCTCTTTTATCTTTCATTTTCATCCTTTTACTTTAAGAATTTAACATTACCATTAGGGAGAATCTAGGAAGCATCTAGGGAGCATTAAGGGAGCAACTTGGGAGTGTCTAGGAAGCATGGTTTCCTAAATTCCAACAACAACAAAAAAGTGACCCACGAAACTGCATGAGAACTGTCGTTCGGGCTTGTGGAACCACGAATGGAACCATCATGGTTCTAAAAGTCTAAGAAGCGTGGTTTTTCGACAAAACCACAGTTTCGATTTTTGAAACCGCAATTCCACACGTATTACGCCCACAGTTTTGCACATGATGCAGTTTCGCATTACGATCTGTGGAGGGGGGGCGATTCATGCAACACTGATTTGGATCGGACACTTCTTCTTTCCCCAAGTGTTATGTGCATCAGGATACTCTAGGGGGTAGGTTTTCCCATCTCATTCTTGGGATGCATCTGGTGATCCGAGCATCTAGATGGACAAGGCATGAACTCATTGGAAATGGTCCAAATTCACTCACCCGTGCCTTTATTCACCCACAGCCACTATAGTATCCCACGACGACATTCCAGACAGCCCTGTGCCTCTCACCCGAATTTCTCGCAACAGATGATTATGTTAATTAGCTCTGGAATTCGTGCAAATAACTTGTGATCATTTTGTATCAAGAACTTTGTACTGCGATACTAGCCATGCAAATAATTACAGCTTAATCCCTTTCGCGTGCGTGTTCTATAGTCATACAACCTACACTGACAATTGACGTTGTGATTCTATTTGGCAGCAACGATCTCAGGTTTACTAGAACAGATTTGCCCTGATTGCTTGCTAACTGACTGTTACTGGATCTTCAGGTTGGTGAACTTCAGCCCTCGTACTTCCACGTAACAATCAAAGAAACTCGACTCACACGTAGACCACAGTGCACAGAGCTCCTTCGTAAAACTTGCTCGCAGTCTATTGCAACAATGTAAGTGCACCTTCCAAAAGATTCACAAACCCTACGAAATCACCTACTCTCCAAAACAATCAAATTGACCATCACACTAAGGTTTCAATGCTCTCATGCAAACTCCAGATTGCATGCAACACATCTAGATATTTGCATAATTCAGACCAAGTACTCATGTCAGGAAAGATACTGTTGTGTCATTGGATCAACTCTTTTTACTTAGATCGAAGATAACACCTGTAACAAAGAAAAACAAAAATTTTGCAATTGATCTCTGTTAAGCAAGCCTGCCATAACAATTGCTTGTTGCGCTTAGACAATCTGCGTCAAAGAGTGTAGTGAGCCTTATATTTCATCATCAAATACTCAACATTTAGGCCTTTCCCAATAGTAAATTCGTCCTTCAACAAATCAATGATATCATCTTCCTTAAAAACGCTTTAGCATAGATCTGGTCACCAAGGGATTCGACCCAATGACAAGAACTTTGTCATCTTGCATACGAACTCGATCTCAGCTTCAATGACTTGGGTCAGCTTTCTAACAAAAATCTCTGGAATCCGACACTATTCTTGACCACGAGATCAACCCTACAAATCATAAATTTGGCTTGACAAGTCACAAGAGAAAACCCTCAAGCTGGCAAGAAACTCAACTCTTATAACACTAAACTATTCCAAACGGAATATTTGACAAGTTTTCGGAACTTCACTCAACCAAAATTCTTCATATAAAAATTTCATACATCTAATAGAAAATGGCCAATAAAACGCAACACACAAACTATGTCAACTCAAAAATGCGATAATGGAAATAAGTTCAACTTTATTATATTAAATGGATAGGGTTTACACGCAGATACAAACTGAAATAGCTGAGATAAATAATTTGGCCTCCAAAATAATCTGCTGCAATGTTGAAAACAGACCTCCAAAACTGAACTGAAAATTGATAACTGCACTTCTGAATTTTGAATGAATTCACAACGGGATGAGGTGAGCATTTGTCCAATCTCACCGAACCACCCAAGGGTTTCTATCCTGGGGCTAATTGAAGTTGAGAACTAGGTTCTCAAAATCTCTCACAAAGACAATACACAAATCCAAGATGTCCCAAATGATCTCATCCTCCTTTCAGAGACTCGATAGATAGATCTCCAATATTCTAGAAGTATTTCATTTTGATTATTTTAATATTATCCTAGAAGCTCCCCCTTGACGTCATCTAAGTGACTTTTAATTTTATTTTATTTTTACTTAAGTCACGTTTGGCCTTTTTCCTTCAATTAATCATTTTCCCCTTCCTTTATTTAATTAAGTGATTAACAAAGGTCACTTTTAATCTAGGAAAATGATAAATTGCCCACCATACTTTCTTCGGTCATTGGAATTCACTTCTCATAATTTCATCTTGCAGATCTTCTCGTTCTAGTTCCAACGAGCTATTACATGAAGGTGTTCTGTCATATATTCCTCCCAGAATGCCACCTTAAGCGTAATTAATTTAGGCTCAATAATAACCTCATTTTATGAGAATTATTGAAATGCAGCGGAACCAAAAGAAAGTTGTGTGGATGATAGAATACATCAAGCGAACGTCGTTGGATCCCATAAAACCCCTCAAATCACCTCTGAGACCTCCAATTTTGTAATCCTGCTCCTATGACCCAACCATCACATACCTTGGAAATCCATCTTGGTTGTACTATAGAGGAAACTAAAAATGGGGACATTACTAATAACTAATGACAACGTCCTACCACATGGTATGTTGAAAGCTTTTCACATGTTTCCCATTAACACCATCAATCAAATCATCCCATTGAGGTACCACTTTTCTTAAGCATAATACTCCAATTAAACTAATACTAATTATGTTACTCAAATAATTCTTGTACCCCTTTCTTCCTCAAGCTACCAGAATGATTGTATATCTACAACACAGAGATTTCATAATTATCCTTTGATTGGTTTTTGCCTTTCCATGCCTCTACCATGTAGCATGATCCAATCCATCCACTTGGCAAGCTTTGATTATAAATGTTTCTTTGTCATGGTAATATTAATCACGGTATAAGCCCATTGATCTATCAAGGTATTGAAAGAGGTTCAGCATATTAGATAGACCAATGAGCATTGACTTGGCCATCAATCCAACACTTATTCATTAGCCCATTGATAGTCTTCAAGAAAACCATGTAGCAGTCAAAATAGCACGATGTCATATACGTGATGATTTGACTTCTCCAAATGTGTATAGACATTCCATCCATTGATTGGACGTTGGTACATGTGTGTTTCCTTTGGTTTGTGCATCAATTCAACTGGCTAGAGCATGTCACTAAAATTGCAATGTAGCATGTGTCATCCCATCACATCTACAAGTATAGTTTTTTCTTTGCCAACATGCATTGGCACAATGTACACGTGGCATGGTTTCATTGGTCCATGTGGTTGTACCTAATTGATCCTTGGAATAGTCAAGACATCAAGCTATTAGATGTTGCACGAAGCGGGAGCGAAGCGGAAGTGCGGAGCGCGGAAGCGTCATTTTCCAAAAATCTAGGAAGCGAAGCGTCCGCGGAAGCGTCTGCTATATATATATATATTTTTATATTTTTTTGCATTTATACCAAATTAATCCCATCAAGTTTGGTCACATAGTTCCACAAGGGATTTGATGTACCTTTCCCATCTTGTGCTTCAGTGTCCCCTTCAAGTTCATCCCCTTCCTCTTCAAACCCAATTTTTTTTCAAAAAAACAAGGGAGTTTGGGCTTTGAACTTACCTCTTTAGCTCTTGTAGATGAAGTCCTCCAAGCTCTTGCTCCAAGCTCCTCCTCCTTCTCCTAACTCCTCCTTCACTCCTCCAAGCTCTCCTCTCTTCTCCTCTCCTTTCCTCTCTTCTCTTCTCCTCTCCTCTCTTCTCT
>APFE031136893.1:35985-48072 GCA_000404065.3 Pinus taeda | reverse complement strand
GGGGGGGGGGGGGCAATTCCTGCAACTATGTTGACATGATCATGTGCCACATACTTGAGATGGTCCAATAAAGATTGACCCAATCATTGGGCCAACAGAGAATAATTTTTTGAAAAATAATTCTTTGGAACATCAAGAGAGTCAATATATGGAGTAAAGAAAAGAATACATTGGATAACTCCAGTGCGTTGACCTGAGGTCCCTCTAACATGATGGAGACACACACTTGATTAAATCCTAAAACATAATTAAAAGCCTGATCATGTTTGATTCCACATTCGGGGTGAAGTAAACAACTTCGCTTCCAAGACATAACCAAACCCATTGAGGTAACACCCATTGTCCAACACTTGGAAAATTCAAAAGAACGATAAACTCTGCAAGGGCACCTACGATGAATAATGAAAACCATGAAGCTAAAAGTCGATGTCAAGCACAACTAACATTAAACTTAAGGCATTGATATACCTTCCAAAATCACCATGAAACCTACAACTCTTCCACTTACAATCATATTCACGACCAAAGCAAAATCCTGAAACCTTAAAGACCTACAACAGAAGAATCTTTCCATCTATACATAGGGCTTTCTAAATAAATTCAAACAGGGACAACAAAAAAGGGGAAGCAATCCTCTACAGGTGTTATCCAATATATCAAGAAATTTTCATTATGGTCAAGAGTTCTAGATCACTATTGCTATCATCTGAGAACTAACTTCACTGAATACTAAAGTGAAAAATCCAACCATGTTAAAGGACAACTAAGCAACAAGGAATTTATCAAGATAAATCTATGACTTTAGAAGATCTATAACACAAGTTCTATTTTCGTGACTTTGAAAATCAAGCCCTTTGCTTTCTATTCTACCACAATTTTCAGAAAGTTCACTACATAATATCAGTCGCTCAGCAAACGATTCTAGTTCTACTCAAGAATTACATGATATGTCAAAGATGTGTTTCCAACCAGCCCTGAGCTTACAAACAACCACTCATCTCCAGCAAGTTAGCTCTGACAAGAGATGTTTAGAAAGGTAGAATAATCCCCAAAAGTTATTTCTTTTACTTTTCCATTATAGAATAACATAATAACCTCACAGAAGAATTTTCTGAATAAGTTGCAAAGACAAACACTGCCCAGGAAGAATAATACAAGACAATTCCCAAGATTAAAGCTTTCAAAAGCAATATATAGCTTCGCATTGAGTCTCAAGAAGATTATACCACACCTTCATAAACCTCGAGAGATCCTGAATCACTTTTGAAGATGCACGGATTGTAAAACAAGCCCAAAGATCACAAATAGAAAACCAAGACCCCAAAGACCATATAAAAGACATCTGTCATTTCCGACATTAGGCTATTCACACAGTTATAAGGAAAAATACTGAATTATAAACAAGTTTACAGCATCAGGTTATGAAGAACTATCATCAACTAGTAAACCAACGAACAAAGCTTTTGTGTATCATGCCTGTGCACAAGACTGTTACATAAAACATAAAACAACTTGTGGACACAATTGAAAAATATGATAGAAACATTATCTCCAAGGTTAAAACATTGGAAGGAAATATTATCTAGTGTAGTTTAGTAAAACAAGTACAATGACTAAACAGAGGATTGAAAGAATAAACGGATCCATTGAACGTTATGGTAATTGAAATCAGTTATTTAACATTTTAAGAAAGAAAGTTACTAACCCAATCATAAGCAATTGTTTGGTTGCACCAGTGAGCTAGTGGCGGCACAAGTATTCGCCCTGCATAGAACTTATTAATGTAAGAAGCCTCAACAAAACTTTATTTATTAACCCAAAGAAATGACAGCTATGCTAGCAGAGTTTAAAAATGATTCCATGGACATAAACAAAGTTCATACTAATTGTTTAGAAGACGGCTAAGCATTCTAGAATCTACATTTTCGACCTTTTCCAGTTTACCATCACCAGATTCCAGTAAGGCAATATTTGTCAAAATCAAAATTTTGGCAATTGCTATTTCCAATGTAGAAATGAACTCAGCACCTTTGAAAACCACTACTGCAATGAGATTGTGCACTCTTAACATCTGATATCTGCAATTCCATAAACCTAAAATGATTATGGCTAGATTTCAAGCCAAATATGCTGGTTTCCCTCACATTGCGTTGAGTGGCTAGAAAAGGTCCAATTCGTAGCACATTTAGACTACAGAAATTGTTTACCGTTGTCAAATAAATACAATCCCAGTAAAAGTGGGGGCAACACGGTGGAGTTAATTAAAAAATTGCAATGAAAGTCAATGAAATTTCAGGATGTAACAAATCCAGATGTTTATATCAGAATATCTGTCCATCATTTGAACAACAGTAGTCCCAACTCTCTACATGCATTGTCTGTAGTCAATCGTTACTCTGATACTAACAGATATCTTCCTACAAAATCTTAAAATACAATATTTGTTGGAATTGCCTACTTTGTTCCAAATGCATTACAAGATTTACATGTAATTTAAAAATGCCAGAGAAAAGTTCCAGAAATTTCACCAGATCTTGAAGTCTTTAAGCCAAAATCTTTGGACACCTCTTCAGGTGTTGTTTGTACTCGGGATGGAGGAAGAGGGGGTGGAATCTGCATCACATTGTATAGACAAAAATGTCCACAAGTATCACAACCAATAATTAGAAAAAAGTAACATATGAACATTGAAATGAACCCTGACTGCAGCAAAGCAAAATATGCATTGCATACACGAGAACTTACCTTTGAATGTGAATACTGTCTTTTACCAATTAGCGTGCTTGTGGTTCTTTCTGTACCATTCTTTTGAGTTTGCAGGCTATCTTTATCCTTATCAATAGTTTCCTTTACAAGGTCAACACCAAGTTCAGTGTCATGTTCAGCAGACATGTCATGTTCAATTTCAACAGCTACCGGGTTCAGATCACCATCCACAATTTCACTGATATCATCAAGCTTCAGCTTTAAACCATCCTTCATTGTTATCTCATTACACACAAGCCCATTTGAAACATTACACATGGGATTTGCATCCCCTGTCCTACTTTTACCTTTGCCTTCTCTCTTTGTTTTCGTCTTGTTCACAGCTTTCTCAACTCTAATGACATCATTATTAATGTGACTATCTCCTGATGAAAAGGGTATATTTTCTGCAGAAGAAGATGAAACAGGTTTCTGGAAATGTAAAATACCAAATTCTGCCAAATTCTCTTCTTCAGCATGCACTGTCTCATCTGTCCCTTTGCATGCTTTATCTAATGGCAGACTTGTAGGAGTAATTTCTTGATGCAACTCCTCGCAGTGAATCATAATTTTAACATCAGAATTATTTTTTCTACCATCCATCACAGTAGCTTCATCACATAATATGTCCCTTGAGGCTTCAGAATATGCATTCCTACTATTTCTGCTTCTTATTGTACTGGATTTACGTGGTCTCTCTCTTCTCTTTTTGGAACCAGTGACAGCAAACTCTGAAATAGGAATTTCAATTTCTGGGGTCCGTTCTACTGGAGTAGAATTATTAATCAATTGCTCCAAATGCACCTTGTTCTGGGATGATTGCTCAATTTCCTGCTTACCAGCTCTAAGATCAGCATCACCCTCTGAATCAGGGAACCTGCCAATGGTCAGGTTTGCATTGCAGTCTCCTATGTTCACAGTTCCTGTAGACTCTACCAATTTGGCTTCATCAAGAGAACCCACACAGTCAATCTTTTCTTTGGATTCTTTGGTCCTCTTATATCTTTGTGGAACATTCTCCTCAGTTTTAACAGGATCTTTGCCTCTTCTCCTTTTGGGGGTAATTTCCTGACGCAACTCACAGTCAGTCACATCTTTCAATTCTTTACCATCAGAATTATTACTTATGCCATCCATCACTGTACCTTTATCACATAATATGCCTGCTGATGCTTGAGAATACACATTCCTGCTATTAGTATCTGACTTACTTGGTCTCCCTCTTTTGCAACCAATGTCAGCAAATTCCAAAATATGACTTTGCGACCCTTCTTTTACAGGAGTACAATTATCAATTAATTGCTCCAAATGGACACTGTTCCAGGATGATTGTTCAACTTCCTGGTTATCAGTTCTGTTATCAGCATCACCCTTGGAATTAGGTAACTTGTCAATGGTCTGGTTTGCATTGTTTTCTTTTATCTTCACAGTTCCTGTAGACTCTATTAATCTGACTTCATCATGAGAACTCCCACCGTCGATCTGTTTTTTGAAATATTTGCTCTTGTATTTTCGTGAAACATTTTTCTCAGTTTTCACAGGACCTTTGCCAACATGAAATGCTGAGAAATTTGGAGATTTCGTCCTCCTTAATTCACAGCCGGAATCTGTCCATATATTTTCATGGTCTACTTGTACATCACTGTCCATATCTGATGACTTGGGTCTTGGAGCTTCCTTTTCTACAAATTTACTGGGAACACCTGGGGACAAGTTAGCTTCTGTTCCTTTCAAGATATTAGGATTGTCCTGTGAACCCACAAATTCTTTTCCAGAGGCTGTCAACTTATCTTCTTGGACTATCTGTACATGACTGTCCATGTCTGAGGACTTGAAATTTAAAGATTTATTAGGTGCACCTGAACTCAAGTTAGCTTTTGATTCTTTTAAGATATTAAATTTCTCCTGTAATTCCACAACTGTGGAAAGCTTTTCAGGCTTGTCTTCTGTGCTCAGCTGGCAACAAATAGATTTTTTTGACAATGTAGCAGGCTGCAAATCGTGACTTACTCTCTTACTGCGCCTTAGTGAGGATTCCCTTCGAGAATTTGTTCTGGACAAGCTTTGTTCTTGTTCCAGTAAACTTGATTTGCCAGTCTCTGTGCCATCAACCTGTACCACTGGGCACTTGGAGTCAGGTTTTTCCATTTTCTCCTTGCTTGCACAATCTTCTGTATTGCTAGCTGGTAGAATATGGATATTTAAACTTGGTTTCCTATTGGATATACTGATAATATGGTTCCAGTTAAATGGAAAACCATGCAGGAATAAATGGATTACCTGATGAACTATGAGTTAGAACATAGAGTAAGTAATCATCATAAAATACCCCAAACTAAAAGAAGAAACAGAAATCATCTACCATACTTGGAAAGGAAAACCATTGTCATTAGTGCATTGTTCATCAATTATACCCATCAGGAGAACATCAAGCCCATCAACCGTCCTCAGCTTGCATTTCTCTAGACGGGATTCTATAGGCGCTGTCCTAAACTTCTCACAATCCAGCAAACTGTAAAAATGTAAACCACATAGATGAATATGGATAAAAATTGAAAAAGGTGAAGATACACCAACATAGCCTCCATAAAACAGCTGAGCCAGCAACCAGCTGAAAGGTTTCCTATATCTCTTACTCTGGTGTTGTGTACCCTCCAACAGCTACCTGTTCTTCATCATCGATGATGCCATTCTGAGGAGAGTCTTTAACCACCCTAATCAAATACCACTTGTATAAAGTAACCTGCATAAACAAAACAAGAATACAATGCAGTCAAAAGTAAATATGTGAGTTAGTACCCTAGCAATAATTGCTTTGAGAGATCAAAATTGTTCAAGGATCGATACTAGGTGCAAAGACAACTGCAAGGAATCTTTCTGACAAGGTAAGCCACATTCATTTATGCTATGTACCAGAATCCATATTACTGTTATGTCAACCAATTAATAACAAATTACTGGCACATTAAATATTCTGAATCATGTTCCTAATAGGAATAATAAACTGTTAAAATTTGGGTACTACCTCACAAGTGGTTCCCTAAGGCTTTGATCTTAGGCATAGGGAAAAGTGTCCAAATTTATTTTTACTTTTCTCTTATAGTGACTTTATAAGTGGTAAATTTACATTCTAATTTAAAAGTGACTTTACAAGTGGTAAAGTTACATTTAGAAGTGACTTTATTAAATTCAATGAAAAATTAGAAAGTGAAAAAGTGACTATGGAAATAAAAGGCTAAGTGGGTTTTTATTTAAGTGAGTGAGTTAAAAAATAAAAAGTGAGAATTAAATGCACATTTATTCTCACCCCTAGATCTAAATGAATCTCAGTCATTAGATCTTAGGGTAACTCAAAAGTTCATTTAGAGAGTTAAAAGTAGAAGAGAAGAGAAAAAAATCAATTCATTTTTTCATGAGCATTTGAGAGAAAGAGAAAAGAGAGCAAGGAGAAAATTTCTGAGCAGTGTGGAAGTAAAGGAAGGCAGCAAGAAGACATTTCAACAAACATGGACATTAGCATTTATTGGCACGCATCCCAAGTCAAAACTGTACAACAGGAGAAAGGCACAGAAATCGAAGAAGAGGGGCAGCACAAAAATTGAGGAAGAGGGACAACAACAAGGACACAAATTTCGAGGCAGTCATACTGCTGAAATCCGTGTTGTCCATACAGTTAGTACAAGAAGTTCTGCACACATTTTTCAAAGCAGGTCATATAGCATTTAAAGTTGTTTTATTGCTGTAAAAATTTCTGTTTTGGTTGTTTGCTGATTGGCACAATTTTCGAGGTGGAGTTCAAGCACGGAATTCGAGATAAGTTTTAATTTGTGATTGCTGGAATTTTTACTGTATTTCAGTTTCTCTGTAAAAGCATTTTCAGAAATAAAAAAGACCTCTCAAACTGGTTTTCCCCAAGAGTTGTAGATGGTTTTTCCAGTGTCACATTGACCAAAAATCTCCGTGTTATTTTATGTGTGGCTGTCTATTATGTAAAAATTAATTAGTTTTAGGTTTATTATTTAATTTTAGATTAAATTAGACGAAAGAGCACAATCATAAGATCATGCCCTTTCCCCAAAGGGTGCCCATGGCGATATATAAGCTAGGAACCCCATTGTAATCAATCATCATCTGTCTATTCATTATTCATAAGATATTTATATATATAATTCTGTTCATCAATAAGTTTTTTATTTCATCTGGTATCAGAGCCAGCCGTTGCTACAGCTCTTGTTCACTCCTCGTACAGTCCGTCGTCTGTGCTCACTACCAGCTTCGTTCCGCCCTATCCGCGTCCATATACAGAGTCAAACCACCGTTGTTCCGTCCGCAAACCATCCGCCGCAACGTTGTGTTCCCCGTTCCATTGTGATGGGCTTTGCAGTGAATTCCGCTTGAGATTTTTTATTAAACGGTCCGCTAAAAGTGTTATTTGCTACCAGAGGTGACCCCACTAGCAAACGTGACGGTCAACAAAGGCATAAAATAGTTGTAACGTGAAATATACAAAACGTTTTATATAACATTAATTTATATATAATTATTCATATATATGTACGTATATATATATATATATATATATAAAATTAATTTATTTAATAATTAACAAAAAAAAAACTTTATGTCATATAAAAAATAATAATTTAATTTAATTATTAAAAAAAAATATTTAAGCTGGCAGATAAATACACACCCTCGCAAACCCGCTCAATGTCGACAATGACAATGGCAGATTTCCAAAAAAAATTGTTGGACTCGGAGCATAAGATACATAGCAACCACAATGAGGTCAGTAAAAGATTAGATGAATTCCAGATCAAGCTTGAGAGGTGTTGTCGCGCGGATTGGCACGGCAACGCTCAGACCGGGGGCTGTCACTCTGATCCCCGATCCCTCCGTTTAAGCCTGTCTCCCGCGGCTAAGGGGGGTAGACCCTGAGAGATGATGAAGACCAACTGTCGACCAGTTGGTTGGGAGACACGAGACACGATTAAGATAAGCACTAAATTGATTTGATCAGTTAGCAGACCAGTGCCTTGAGAGATCATTATTAAGACAATTACTTGTTAAATGACATAGAAACGTAAAACGTGAACAACAGTCATTTGTCATTAGCTAAATCATAGTGTTCTTAGAATGACCCAAATGATATCTAGCAACTAAAGATTTAAGAAAGATGAATGCATGAAACCACCACGAGTTATAAACCATTAACTAGATATCATATTTGTATCTCGACTTGAAACTTCAGATCTCAGTGTGAAAGATATAACATGAAAACAACTGAATCTGGCAACAAAAATAATTTTTTATTTTTTATATTTTTTATGATGAAGACAAATGCTTTAAATGAAAGGAGAGAATTTGTTTTCATTTTCAAAATAGAAACGAAGCTAAGAGACCAGGGTACTTCCCTCTTGAGTAAATCCCTTTTTTGGTGTCTTAAGAGCTTGATGGCTTGAACAGCATGTGGGATCCTTGGTATCCTGGGAGGTGATTATTCCCGCCGAAGAAGTCCTCGCCCTCCAACAGAGCTGGCAAACCTGTCGCTTGAAAACACAGAAAACACTTGCAAACAAATTGTTAGTGCAACAAGGGACTTGGTATATAGAGACCAAGTTGAGCTTGTCATTCAACCGAGAATGGACAAGCTACAACAAGTGTGCAAGATATACCAAGCCCAGAAGAGATCTGAGATAACTGCAGATCTCTCCTCCCTAGACAATAGTGCCTTCAGGAAAACTGAAAAACAACTAGATAGCAAAATGAAAATCACATAAACATTAAACGACACAATTATACCTCATATACCAAGACATGCACCACACGAGAAGCTGCTAACCCCAAAGACTTTTTTTATTAATAAGAATGTTGAATACACAATCCGGCAGAGTCTCCGCCAGCCCAATAGCTCGTTCTATCATCATACAATAAGAGCCCAAGGCTCATATAAATAGGAAAACGGGAGACAATCCCAAGGCAAATTCCCAATGACAAGTGGCAATCCGGTGAAGATCCCAATGAAAAATGAATTGACACATGTGGCTGCCATGTGTTTGCTGGCTGCCCATGAACTGCTGATAACTCACGTAACTGCTGTTGCATATCCCTTTAACTACACCTTAACTGTTGTTCACGTGACTTACAAACTGTTGTTCGAACCATGTGACAAACTGCTGATTGAACTGCTACTCTAACTGCTGATAAACGCTGAATATGTTGTTGCTTTAATTGCTAACAGACTGCCAACGGACTGCTGTAATGGCCCACGTGTATTGCTGTTCTAACTTGGCATAAACTGCTGGAAATTTCCACGTAGATTGTTGAGTTAACTGGCTGAGTGACTGCTGTTAAACTGAGCTGTAGCTGCCATGTGTAAATGTTGTGACTGACCTGCCACGTAGATGGCTGAGTAATACATGCGTACGGCTCACGTACGGACTTCATCTAAATTGCTGGGCTGCCGTACGGATGTTAATTTGTTTCAAAACTTGGCCCACATATATTGACTTGTATTAATATTCAACGTAAATGCTATTTGGAAACCCACGTTAACATTCCATTGACCATTCAACGTTTCTTTGACCATGTGCTGAAAAATGGCTGCCGTACGGAAATCGTACGGACCTCAATTTATTTGCTGAGCTATGGTATGAGGTGGGTCCAATGTAAATAAACCTTTACCTTATAATATTTCCAAAGTCAAAAATTAAATCAAAGTTTTTGAAATTCCATTTGCCTCATGACTTCAACGTTGACTTTGACTTTGACTTTGACTTTGACTTTGACTTTCTAAAATTTTGACTTGATGTGGGCCCCACATTGCTTGCCACGTCACCTTTGATCATCTGCTTAATATCCATGTCAAAATTTGACTTATTTTGACTTTGGAAATTTTTTAAAATTTTTCCAATTATTTATTTTTTTGAATTTTTCTTCATTTTTTGCCACTGTCACTGGAAAAATTGCCTTTTGAGGGACTCTGAGTCAATTTTTGACCCCCAAAGTAGGCTCTAGGAGAATGCTGGGCCTCTGAGGATGAATTTTGACTGGTCATACGCCCCAGTCATCTCCTAATGCCACTTATTTATGCCTTTATACAAAAAATAATTAAAAAATCCCGTTTTGCGGGAAATTTTTAACTATTAAAAAATCCTACCTAGACCTAGCCAAATTCCACAAAACTTTACGTGTGATCTAGTATGGTAATATACATCGACCCTAGACACTAAGATGTGTCAGGGGCTCAATCTTCAAACCGTCACCTCGGCTTTGGGGTGTGCACGAGTGAAAAAATCCAGAGAATTATCCCCCTCTGAAAAAGAAGGGAAAAGAAAGGGATAATTCACCGGATAAAAAAAACACTCCAAGGTGTACTCGTTTGCTGATCGAGTCCCACATCCTAGGCCTGTTACAAATTCAAGAAACATCATACTAGCATCGCTTATTACAATTCCCCGTAGGGTGTGGAATCTGGGTACAAAGAAGAAATATGATGAGAAGATAGAAGGAGGGTTAAAAAACTCTGTTGACTGATGACATCTGATGGTACAAGTGTCCTCTGGATCATCCTTGGGCATGGAGTCGTCACATAATCGTCAGGTGCTACTCCAGCAGTCAACATGACCAAGCATAGCCAATGTAAATTTATGAATGTAGCCCACTTTAGGATGCAGTATTCAGTGACATATAAGATCTGAGATAACTTATTACAACAGTAACCAAATCAACAAATCAGTGACTTAATGATGCTACAAGAAGTGCCACTTCAAGAATAAAACTAGGAAAAATTTGGCAAAACTGAAAATTTTAGATTTTGAGCGTTTTTAGGTGAATTATTAAGAAAATCTTAGATCTGATTCAACGATTTACACAGAAAATTCCAGCAATTAAAATTTTAGATCTAGGCTGGATCCTTGATGCCCAAGTGGCTACATTTTGAGAAAATTAAATTTTGCAATTTTTGAGTTATTTTGACGAACTTAGTATGATTTTAGGGCCCTTATATCACTGTTATAAGATGAAATTTACAACAATAGCAAAACAGTGAAGAACTAGGGTTTGAGAGCAAACCCTAGGCGAAAGGCCTTTTAGATCCCTTGGTCCAAATTTTCTGAAACTTTAGGGTGAGCTTGTCACCTGAAAAATAGCTTTTGAGGCAAAAATCCCTGCAACACCACCAGGTATTCAGTCCAGAAAATTCAGAGATGGATTTAGGGCAAACTAGGGCTAGGAGGAGCTAGGAAGAGGGTCAAGGAAGGCTGGAAAAGGCCTTGGAGGTCTAGCGGCTCAAGGAGGGGGCCTAAGGATGTGACGACAAGCCCTAGAGGGCTGCCGCTTAGCTAAAGGGAGGGCCAAGAGTCCCTTAGGTGGCTGCGACCTAGGGTTTTTAGGGCCTTAAGGCCTGCGACACCCTAAAGGGAGCCTCAAAGGGCAGTCATAATCCCTCTAGGGCTACGGTCTTAGGGAATCTGTGGGGACGAGGGGGGCCGAAGGCGCTAAGCCTGACAGCTAGGGCTATAAGCCCCTAAAACCAAGGCGTAGGGGGAATAAGAGGATGCCGAGGTCTCCAGGCCTCACAGCTAGTCTCAGAGAGGCCTAAAACTCAGACGCAGGGGCAAAATAGGATGACACAAGGCAAGAGGAAGAGGACGCTGGAAATGGAGAGGCTGGATCTGGGTCCGAAAAGGTTGAAACTCAAAACCCCAGCTTCAGAAAAAAATTTCTACTTTCATATCTACATTTTGGTGCAAAGTTTTTAATGGGAGGCCCTGCAAAAATTTATAGAGACTAGATCTTACCCTCAAGGCCCTAGATTGAACTCTACTTCAACTTTTTCTCTTGACTCACCTGCGAAAATGGAAATAAAACACCAAAACCCCAATTAACAAAACTAATTTACAAATTAATTTCCAAAATTATTTTACAAGTATACAAATATACAAGGGTTTTAATTTTTTTTTTTTTGAGAAATAAATTTTAAAAGACTCTCCTTAAAATAATTTTTTTATCGATATTTTCTTTGATAAATGGCTAAAATATACTTTAGAAACCCTATGCACACTATAACCTCAGCGAAGATTAAATCCACCACATAAATATTCAGGATCCAAGTAAAATTGGTTCCTGCCCACAGTTTGTGAACTTGGAGACCAAGGACTAAAGTATCTGCAAACACTATGTATTTATCTTAAGATAATCCATTAATTATATGGCAAATCAAATCATCTAAGATTAGCCCAAAACAATCAATAGAATGACTTTATCTCCATCACGAAAAAACAGATCTTATCATTTACAAGTATAGCAGAGGAAAGCCAATAGTCAATACATACCACAAAT
>APFE031136893.1:5614-35965 GCA_000404065.3 Pinus taeda | reverse complement strand
TTACAAATTCAAGAAACATCATACTAGCATCACTTATTACAATCCCCGTAGGGTGTGGAATCTGGGTACAGAGAAGAAATATGATGAGAAGATAGAAGGAGAGTTAAAAAACTCTGTTGACTGATGACATCTGATGGTACAAGTGTCCTCTGGATCATCCTTGGGCATGGAGTCGTCAAAAAAATCGTCAGGTGCTACTCCAGCAGTCAACAGGTACCATCGGGTTTACTTGCTAACCATCAACAAAAAGAACTAGGTGCGCAATGCATGGTCAGAGCTCTATGACCATCACCACCCTCCCTACTTCGGGAACTAGACATCAACACATATGTCGGCCAAATTATGAAAATTATATTACTGCAGCAACTGATTTATTTTTCCTACTTATTCTTTAATAAGTTATTTACGAAATCGCTTCAGTAAATATTAAAATAAACTCTACTGCAGATATCACACCATAGAACAGAAACAAAACATGCACAAAGACAAACACATCAACACAGTTATTTTTGGATGAATGTCCCCGGAAAAGCCCAATGTGGGAAAACCGATGCAGCAAAGGAGATTTTATTATTAAACATCTTTACTGAGTACATTGGGTGCCAAACTGGCTCACCTGACTGAGATAAATTCTTCGGCACCTCTACTAGGCTTAACATCTAACCTGCTAGCCTCTGTGCAACTCCCAGACCCTCTGCGTTAGCAATTTGCCTCTCTGCGTCAGCATTCGGCCTCTCTACGTCACCCACGCAGGCCCTCAGTGACTGCACAGTCCTGCTACCTCTGCGTCTCTCTGAGTGGCTTTGCTTCTGCCTTTCTGACCTCTATGTTGATCCTCTAGCACTGTCCCTGCCCCTCAGCTCTGTACCCGCTACCTCTTGCTACAATCCAAACCTCTAGTTCGAATTTCTCAACAAACCCCGCTCCAAAAATCGAACTGACTGGTCTCCCTCAATGTGTCTCCAACTAACCCTCAAGTCCCCTCTTATACTTTTCCTGTTGATGAATCAACGGCCAATATTAAGTCCCTAATCAATGACTAAGATTAAAATAGACTTGATCCTTATCCTTTGGAAGCTTCCCATTCTTATCTTTATTAATACCCATTAATATTTTTATTTCCCTAAGTTTAGACTTAGGAACTCATTAAAAAATATTAATTATTTTAATAACTCTTCATCCGGAGGGATTTTTCCAAAACGATTTCTGGGTTTTGGAGATCTCATGTGCTTTAGCCTCTCCACCAATTTTCATGGCTAGAGCACATCCGATGCTACCCCAAATCAACACTCCCTCTTAGCGAGGAATGTGCTCTAGTAATACTCCACATTGAGCATCACTCTGATTATATGGCACCAGTACCTATGCTAATGCTAGGCCTCCCTGCCTAACATCCTTTGCACTGTTGCATCATGTACTGCTGCCCATGGCTCTGCCACTGCCACTGCTACATTCGTACGGCAACTCCCTCTGCATCCGTGTTGTTGCTAGTCCTTCTTCCCAACATTGCATCTGCACTTCAACCTCTTCTCATTATGCTACATCGTGCTACTGCACTGCAACATTATACCCATTTCTGCTACTGAAATGGGTTCTTCATCATCCCCATCTTCTCCCTAAAATAATCAAACTTTGTTCTTCCAAGGGCCTTGGTAAGGATGTCTGCCACATGTTCTCTTGTAAGAATGTAGCTCAACTGTACAGCTCCTCGTTGGACACAATCTCTGATAAAGTGACACCGAATATCAATGTGCTTTGACCAATCGTGAAATACCAGATTCTCAGAGAGCTTGATGCAACTTTGATTATCACACATGACCCTGGTTGCCTCCATCTTTCTTTTGAATAGGTTCACAAGTAGTTTTCTAAGCCATATGGCTTTGAACGAAGTTGTGCTTGCAGCCATATATTCTGCTTTAGCTAAGCTTAGAGCTATGGATTTTTGTTTCCTACTGCACCAGGAGGTCATTCCCAATCCAATGTTGAGACAGTACCCAGAAGTACTTTTCCGGTCTACTGAACTTCCTACCCAATTTGCATGAATAAATCCACTCAATCTGATATCCTTGCTCCTGGTGTACAAGAGTCCATAATCGACTGTTCCTATAAATATCTGAGAACATGTTTGGCTGTTGCCTAGTGCGCCCTCTTCGGTTCCACCATGAACTGACTGAGGGTGTTGACAGCGTAACAAATGTCTAGCCTGGTATTGACCAGATACATCAGGGATCCTATGAGCTGCTTGTATAAGGTGGATCAACATCCTTGTCTTTTGATGAATCAATTTTCTTCCAGTTTATGATCATTGGAGTAGCCATGGGTCTACAATCCTACATCCTGAATCTCTTCAGAATTTTTGTAGCATATCTCCCTTGTCCAAGGAAGATCTCCCCCTTTTGTTGCCAAACTTCCAACCCCAGGAAATAATGCATCTGTCCCAAATCCTTCATGTCGAATTTTGTGGCTAGATTCTTCTTGTAGTCCCCGATGAGCCTGGATGATCCTGTGAGGAAGAGATCATCCATATATAATACTAGGATTAGAGGCTCATTCTCTACAACCAGATAATAGAGATTTGGATATGCGTCACTCTTGACAAACCCCATCTTCTGCAAGTAGCCATCAATTCGACCATACCACGCTCTAGGTGCCTGTTTCAACCCATACAAGGCTTTCTTCAATCTGCATACATGAGACTTCTTCTCATGTGTCTCAAAGCCTTCTGGTTGTTCAATGTATACCTCCTCTTCTATCACCCCGTTCAGGGATGTTGTTTTGACATCCATCTGATGAATCTCCCATCCCATTTGTGCTGCAAGAGATATCACGGTTCTGATAGATGTATACCTAGCTACTAGGGCGAAGGTCTCTTCATAGTCAATTCCTTCCTTCTGAGCATACCCCTTAGCCACAAACCTGGCTTTGTATTTTTCCACACTGTCGTCTGCAGCATATTTAATCTTGTAGATCCATCTCGAACCTACCACCGATCTGTCTTGAGGCCTCGGCACTACCTCCCAGACATCGTTCGCCATTATAGAGTTGTATTCTTCTACCATCGCATCCAACCAAACCTGATGTTGAGCAGCCTCCTGAAAACTGGCAAGATCCCCATCATGAGCTACTAATGCTTGATATCTATCTGGTTGTTTTCGCTCCCTTTTATTGTTTCTTGGTGCACCGATGAAATCCTCTGCATCTCGCAGAATCTGACGAAGTTCCCTGCTCGTTCTTCCTCTAGTAGGAGGTGCTTCTATTAACTCCTCCTCCTCCTGTGATTCTTCTTGTTCCAAGGAAGAATTCTTGTCTTTCGTTGGTTGAAGTGGTTTGACCAACGGCTCATCTTTTGACTGCCCCTCGGAAGGCATTTCTCGAGATTTTCTGAAGGCCCTATCCTCCATGAACTTCACATCTCATCGAACTACTACCTTCCTACTCCCTGGAAGATAAATTTTGTATGCCTTAGTGTTCTCGCTATATCCCACTAGATATCCTTTCTCTACAATTTGATCCAGCTTCTTCCTCTTTCCTCGAGTATGCGGCAATATGCTAAGCTCCTAAATATCCTGAAATGACTGACTTCAAGTGCCTTCCCTATGAAGACTTTCTCTGGAGTAATCTTGCCCAATGCCCGATGAGGAGTTCTATTCTGAACATAGATTGTCGTGTTTCATGCTTCTGCCCACAGGAATTTTGGCATATCCGGATCATATATCATGGCCCTGACTGCGTCCACGATAGTCCGGTTCTTCCTTTCTGCTACTCCATTCTGTTCCGGATTTTACGAAGCTGTCCACACTCTTTTGATGCTCTCCCTAGCGCAAAAGTCTGTGAAGTCCTTGTCGACGTATTCTCCACCATTATCTGAGCGCAAAATTTTTATTTTCTTTCCAGTCAGATTCTCCACCAGAGCCTTGAACTCTTTGAATCAACAGAAAACCTCATCCTTGGTTTTCAAAAAATAAATCCAAGTTTTCCTGGAGTGGTCATCGATGAAGGTGACGAAGTATTCGGCACCACTAAGAGCTTTAATGGACATAGGTCCGCAGATAACTGAGTGTATCAATCCTAGTACACCCTTGGCCCTTTTTACTTCTAGGAAATGTTGCTTTGGCATACTTGCCTAAAGCACATCCTCTGCATAGATCATCTTCTGCATAGATCATTTCTTTCTATACTAAGATTTGGAACTCCTGTTACAGTTTTCCTGAGAATTCTCAGCGCCCCATGGTGCAAATGTCCCATTCACCTATGCCATAGTTCATTCAGATCCTTGTCCCCATGACTACCTATCTGTGCTATTGCTGACTCTAGTTGTAACCTGTACAACCTGTTATTTTTTATTTCGATCTGCACTTTCTTTTTCCAGCTTGGGTGTTTGACGTACACTTTTTCCTTGATGAAGAAAACGTCATAGCCCTTGCTCTAAAGTTGTGATAGGGAAAGTAAGTTCATCCCCAATCCTGGCACATGCAGCACATTGGTGGGCCGGAACCGCTCTCCCGTTTCTGTTTGAAATATTATGGTCCCTTTTCTTACTAGAGCACACTTTGCCTTGTTCCCCATGGTGATCTGAAAATTCATCCTTTCCTCCTGATACACAGAGAAACATTCTCGTATTCCTAGAGGCTCCACTGTCTATATACCATACCTCAGATGATGTCGAGCTTGTTATACAAGCAACTTATTCTTCCAATCTGGAAGCCAACATAGAGAAATCAAAATTTCTATCCCTTGTGCAACTTTCTGAAAATTTGCATAAGTCTCCTGATGTTGATGCCTTTGCATCATGAGCTCGACCCATAATTGATTTTCCCTTCATGTCTCTGAATTTTCCCTTTGATACCATGTGAAAATTCTATTACTGCAGCAACTGATTTATTTTCCCTACTTATTCTTCAATAAGTTATTTACGAAATCGCTTCAGTAAATATTAAAATAAACTCTACTGCAGATATCACACCATAGAACAGAAACAAAACATGCACAAAGACAAACACATCAACACAGTTATTTTTGGATGAATGTACCCGGAAAAACCCAATGTGGGAAAATCAGTGCAGCAAAGGAGGATTTTATTATTAAACAGCTTTAATGAGTACACTGGGTGCCAAACTAGCTCACCCAACTGAGATAAATTCTCCGGCACCTCTCCTAGGCTCAACATCTGACCTGCTAGCCTCTGCCCGGCTCCCAGACCCTCTGCGTCAGCAATTTGCCTCTCTGCGTCAGCACTGGGCCTCTTTGCGTCACCCACATAGGCCCTCAATGACTGTGCAGTCCTGCTGCCTCTACGTCTCTCTGAGTGGCTTTGCTTCTGCCTTTCTAGCCTCTGTGTTGATCCTCTGGCACTATCGCTGCTTCTCAGCTCCGTATTCGCTACCTCTTGCTGCAATCCAGACCTCTAGTTCGAATTTCTCAACAAACTCCACTCCAGAAATCGAACTAACTAATCTCCCTCAATGTGTCTCTAACTGACCCTCAAATCCCCTCTTATACTTTTCCTGTTGATGAATCAACGACCGAGATTAAGTTCCTAATCAACGGCTAAGATTAAAATAGACTTGATCCTTATCTTTTGGAAGCTTCTCATCCTTATCTTTATTAATACCCGTTAATATTTTTATTTCCCTAAGTTTAGACTTAGGAACTCTTTAAAAATATTAATTATTTTAATAACTCTTCATCCAGATGGATTTTTCCAAAACGATTTCTGGGTTTTGGAGACCTCATGTGCTTTAGCCTCTCCACCAATTTTCATGGCTAGAGCACATCTGATGCTACCGCAAATCAACATAGATGTCCTCCCAGGCATTCTGTATTACACAAGATGCCTCCTCAAATCTCTTCCAAACGTTTATCATCAACAAGATTAGTGATATCAACCAAACCAAGCATGCTTCTAAGATATTCAAACTTCTTATTAGGAAGAGACTTTGTTAACACATCAGCTACATGTTCGTCGGTCGGGACATACTGTAGCTTCACAATCCCATCCAAACTTCCAATGTAGTGGTACTTATTGTTGATATGCTTTGTCATTGCATGGAACACGGGATCTTCAGACATCTTAATGTTGCTTTGATTATCACAACTTATAACAGTAGGACTTAGAGGATTCTCAAACAAATCTGACAGAAGTTTCCTCAACCATACAACCTCCTTTCCTACTTCACACGCAGCCACATACTCAGCTTCAACACTACTCAAAGCAACAGGATCGTGCTCCTACTCATCCATGAGATTGTCACAAATCCTAAACTAAAACATCCACCAGTAATGCTTCTTCCATCAGCTCACTGCCACCCCAATCAGAATCTGTAAAACTTGTCAACTTGACTTCCTTGCTATCATACTTTAGGCAATGATGTATAGTGGCACGTAGATATCTTAATATATGCTTGGCAGCTATCCAATGATCATGATGAGGCTCCAACTGAAATTGACTAAGAATGTTCACAGCAAAATATATATCCGATTTAGTATTCACCAGATATATCAGAGAACCCACCAACTTACGATAGGTGGTAGAATCTACGAGACTTGAGTCAGAGCTTCTCAACTTCTTGAGATTGGTGATCATGGGAGTAGCCATGGGCTTGGAATCCATCATCCTGAATTTCTGCAACAACTTGATTATATACTTTCCTTGCCCCAGATATATTTGCCTAGGTTTCTGCCATACTTCCAAACCTAGGTAATAATGCATCAGTCCCAGATCCTTATCTCAAACTCGGTCGCCAACATGTTCTTGCATTCTTGTATCCTTTGCTCTACACCTGTAATAAATAGATCATCCACATATAGTAGAATAATGACTGGCTCATTATCCACAACTTTGATATAGAGATTTCGATCAGCGGTACTTTTGACAAACCCGATTCTTAGAAGGTATGCATCCATTCTTGCATACCGTGCCCTAGGAACTTGTTTCAAACCATATAGGGCCTTCTTGAGCCTACAAACATGAGTGTCTTTGCCATTTATTTCAAAGCCTTCAAGTTGTTCAATACATAATTCTTCGTTGATGGTTCCATTCAGAAATGTTGTTTTTACATCCATTTGATGGATATTCCATCCCAATGTTGCAGCCAACGAAAACAAAGATACTATAGTAGTATATCTTGCGGTAGGTGCAAAGGTTTCTTCATAGTCTATGCCTTCCTTTTGAGAGAAACCCCTTGCAATGAATCTAGCTTTGTGTTTGGCTATATGCTTCCATCAACAGCATGCTTGATTTTGTAGATCCATTTAGAAGTGACAACCGATTTGTCACTTGGTCTAGGAACGATTTCCCAAACACCATTCTTCATGATGGATTGATATTCTTCCTACATAGCCTACTTCCATAGTTCTTGATGAGTAGCTTCTTCAAATGTAGTTGGTTCAGCTTCTATTAGTTTTGTCATGTATGCAGCATATCCAGAATATATTTTTGGTCTTTTGCTTTCTCTAAAAGTTCATTCTGCAACTCCATGTCCTTCGACATCTTCAAGAGTAGCTTTTAACCAATTTGGCCTCTTCCTTGTTTCAGGTATGATCACAAATTGAATAAGCTCACTTGGTCCTTCTTCTTCTTCTTCTTCTTGATTTGTAGTAGGATTGTTGTGGTGCTCTTCTTCTTTGAATAGTGGTATGTCTTCGTCATCAGAATCAATAGGAATATCTTTGGATCTTTTGTAGGCATGATTTTCATCAAATATAACATCCCTGCTTACTTCAATATGTCTTCCTTCCTAGATGTAGATTCTATATGCCTTTGAAGAAAGACTGTAGCCAACGAAGATCTCTTTAATGCTTGTAGAATATAGCTTCTTTCATTTGTCCTTTGAAACTTGGATATATGCATGATATCCAAAGATTCAGAGATGGTCCAAACATGGCTTCTTTCCTATGGATGCTTCTTCAAGTGTCATATTATCGAGGATTGTATGAGGAATTCTATTTTGTATATATATTGCGGTCATGTTGCTTCTCCCCATAGAAATTTTGGTATATCTTGATCAAAAATCATTGTTCGTATACATTCTTCAAGTGTTCTATTTTTCCTTTCTGCAACTCCATTCTGCTCAGGATTGTAGGGAACGGTAAGCTCCCTCTTAATTCCTGCTTCTTTGCAATATGCAATTATTTCGTTTGAAGTGTATTCCCCACCATTATTGGATCTCAAAGTCTTTATTCTTCTTTCGGTTAAGGTCTCTACTTCAAATCTAAATTCCTTGAACTTTTCAAATACTTCGTCCTTTGACTTGAGTAGATAGAGCCATGTCTTTCTAGAGTGAGCATCAATGAAGGTTACATAATAAAGACTATTTCCAAGAGATTTATCAGACATAGGCCCACACACATCTGAATGAATGAGGTCCAATATTTCTTTAGACCTTCTTTCATTGTTTGTAAAGGGCTTCCTTGTATTCTTTCCTAAGGCACATCCCTTGCATATTCCTTCACGATCTTCGATTTTGGGAATGCCATTTAACAATTGATTAAGAGAGGAAATAACCTTATAATTTAATTGTCCATATCTTCTATGGCATAGTTCAATGGGATTGATTTCCATATGAACTAGGGCTTGAGGAGATGGTGTTATGACTCTATATAGACTTCTTTCACATACTCCAATAACCCTAGCTTTATCGATGCTTGAATCTTTTATCCAAGCCAAAACTTTTCCATCTACAAAAGCAATTGTATCACCTTTATCTTCTAAGCAAGAAATTGAAAGTAAATTACTTTTCAAACCTGGAACATAGACTATATTGTTAAGATGTAGCTTTGCTCCATTATTCAGCTTCAAAGAAGTTGATCTCAGGCCTTTAACAGCATAGCTTTTGTTGTCTCCCAATTCCACTGCATGAGAAGATTGTTCCTTTGATAGACTGTGAAGTTGTTTGCTATCTCTTGTCATGTGCCTTGATGCTCCATTATCAATAATCCATGCATTGTCATCATTGAGTGAACTGGTGAGTGCAGCCAAGAACCCTTTTCTTTTAACCTTATTGAAGAAGTAGTAGATGATTCTTTTGATCCAACTTCCTGCAATATTGAATCCCATTTTCAAGTATTTTATCATAAAGGGAGTAACTTTTCCTTTCAAGCCAACGGAGTCATCTCCAATCTTTCTTGACCTTACCTCTGATACCATGTTGAGAAAACAGTGTTAGTAGAATTAGGGTTTGATTTCTCTTTCTTGATAAGTACTTGTGAATTATGTTGGCTTCTTTTACTTCTTTATTATATTATATTTCATCAAGCAATTACCAAATTATATGTGTATGAAAATTACAAGAACAAGAGACACGAGATGTAGGCACTCAGCTAGGGTAGAAACCCTATCTAAGGGAAAACCTAGTCAAACTTCTTCCTTCAGTAGTTAAGACGAGATAATCCAAGACTCTTCGACCTAGCTAAGGACTTCCTCCAAACACCAAGTCATCCATTCCTTCTAGTAACTTCAATCTACATCTTCGACCCTGCAGCAACAAAACTTCGACCCAACAAATCTAGAATTTCGACCTTCCCAACAGTAGAACTTCGACCCAGCAAATCCAAAACTTTGACCCAACAAATAGCCCAGTAACTTCGCATAAAAGAGAGAGAGAGAGATAGCCCAAAACCTTTGACTTGTTCTTCCTCTGCAATTCTTCCTTCTTCTCCTTGAACTTCACACTTTTCTGCACTTCCTTCTTGCGTATCGAACATGTTGAGTTGGTGAGCAAATAGATCGAACTGCGCTTGTATATATAGCTTCTTTTGTGGGTCAAATTGTCTTCTTGTAGGTTGACTTCATCAAGCAAGGGTCGACTTGGTGTGGAGGTGACAAATTATATATTTGATTTAATAATAGTTATTTTTACATGATTCAAAAGCCCAAGAAGGGTCTCATTAAATGGACAATGACTCTAATGACTCAATATGAAACCTAGAAGTCCTCAATGGGGACTTTGACCAATAAAATGATGACCCAAGCATGAAACCCATGCTTTAATAAGTCATTGTAATAATAATAAATTTTTCATTTTCATTCTTTGATAAATACATTTCATAATGACTCAAATATGAAGACCGAACCTAGTTACATTCTTCAACAAGTTACAATCGTTGCAGCAACAGTAGCAACTTGAGAGGGACTGTTAGTTGCAATGTAGTGACAGAGTTGGCAGTAGTACAGTTGTACAATGTAGTGTCAGCAGCAACACAAATGCAGCATTTTCAAAGTCGCACAGTAGTTGGTGGGATGTGGCAGATTGTCACAATGTCAGACATTAGCAGCATGTATGGAGGATGTTATGGAGACAGTTGGAGAACACCTTACTCACTAAGAGGGAATGTTAGTTTTGTAGCATCGGATGGTGTTCTAGTCTCAACAGTTGTCAAAGAGGCTAAGAAACACTAGCACTCCAAAACCCGGGAAAAAGTTTCAGGAAAATCCACCTAGAAATGCCTCAATTAAGTTAATTAATCAATAATTGAATTTTTCCTAAGTCTAACTTAGGGAAAATGATTAATTAACAACAATTAATTGAGGAAGGTGAGATTTCTCTAGAAACTCACATAGCTTAACTCAGAAATGATCTCAGCCATCGATAAGGATTTAATCGTGGTAATTGGTGATCCAACTAGAGATTATAAAGAGGAGGTTGATGGGGTTGGAGTAACACACACTTGGAGAGCATGTTTCCTTGGTAGTTTGATTTTCCAGACAGAATCATTCAGTCGGAAGAATTCGATTCAGAGAGGGGACACAGAGATAGTGAGGGGTAGAGTCAATGAGTCCAAAGGAAGTTTTCTAGTTCTGGAGAGTTAGCTATAAGAGGGTCGAGTTTCCTTAGTGAGGCTGCGCAAGCAACTTCAGAGGTAGAGTTCAATTTAGTTGGATTGAGGGTCAATTCAATTGCTGGAGACTGGAAGATTTTCCAAAGGAGCTAGCAAGTCATTCTCAAAGGTTGAGTTGGGTTGGATGGATTGATCAGAGCAGCTTCCAGGCAGTATGTGTGAGGGTCTACGCAAAGGTGACGCAGGGGCTTTCATGTGGCCTGTTTGTGCCAATTGTTGAGCTGGATCAGTGTCGGGTGAGACAAATTTTGTCTCACTAATTTTTGTGGCCATTTTATCATGTAGAGGATTGCCAGTTTTGGTCATCCAATTGTACTCAAAATTTCTCACTACTGCATAATAATTAAAACCCTCAGTTGTTGCACTAGTTTTCCCACATTGGGTTTTTCCGGGGACATTTAACCAAAAATAATAGTTGCAAAATTATTGTGTGTGTGCTAGCATTTTCTCAGTTCCCAACATTTTATTTTCCGCGGTAATTTTTTTTATGGTGAAAAATTGCAGCCTGATTTATTTGTTATTTGTCATAGCAAATAAACTGCATAATCAATTTACAATTAGAAGAATAAATTTCCAGTTGCTACAATTAGACTTGTAAAATTTTCATACTATAGGCTTCTCTTCTAGCAACTTATGTGATAGGGGATATTACAAGATTTCTTCCATCACTTTTGTATTGTATTCTTTGACTCATCGGTAGTTGTGTCCCCAATAGCAACTGATTCCCATTCTTCATAGCTAAGAGCCATCGAAAAGAATTGCATTTTGTTGCTCCATGACACATAATTTGGTCCATCAAAAAATGGAGCTTTGCCAGCCTGATTTACATATGATTTCATGACTGAGAAGGTTTGGAGCCTTTCCTTCTTGACTTTGCCATTTGTGCTCGGAAGATCTACCTTCCAGTTGTTAGGCTATGCTTGAAGGTATTGGCTCTGATACCAATTGTTGGAAATACTAAAAGGGGGGGTGAATCAGTATTCGTTTATAATTGTTATATTATACCAGTTAAGATCATTAATTAAACTAAAAACAAGATGTACAAAAAGAAAATAATTTTATTAATAGAAATGATGAGGACTCCAATCATCTTACAAACAACCAGGCGCCAACCTGTACAATAAAATTCTAACTCCTTCGAGGCTCCAACCTTGGACTCAACGAGGCTCCAACCTCTTATAAGTACTCTAATCCTCAAAAGACAATCCAAGCTCCAACCTCTTATGAGGACTCTAATCCTCAAAGACAATCCAGGCTCCAACCTTGGTCTCAACGAGGCTCCAACCTCTTATGAGGACTCTCATCCGCAAAGACAATCCAGGCTCTAACCTATTTTCCTACAAGGCTCCAACCTTGTATGAGAACTCCAATCGTCCAGGGCTCCAACCCTCTCTTCTTGCTCCAATCCTTTAAGGTGGCTTCGATACTGCTTCAATTCTACTAAAAGCTTCTTCAATAAGACTTCAAAGATCTCTTCAAAAATACTTCAACAATGCTTCAAGGATGTCTCCAATACTACTCCAACAATGCTTCACATACTACTCCAAGATTTACTTCAGCAAATGCTTCTAGATGGCCTCCAAGATACTTCAAAGTCTTGTTCAGTTCAAAGCCAACTTCAGCAAAGCATATAAAGTGTCTCTAAGGCTTTTCATGTCTGCCCATGTAATACTTCAAAATATCTTCAAGACTGCTCCAAAATTTCCTTCAATGATGCTTCAACAAGCTCCAAAGGATCAGCTTCAAGAACCAATTCCAATCTCTAAAAGATGCAAAGATACTGCCCTCAAAAGTCTGATCCAGAAGTGTCTTAGGTCTGCTCCACAAGAGGTTGATTAAGTCTACTCTAAGACAGAAAGTCACCTTTCTGCGAGCTACAAAAAGTCACCTTTTTCTAAGGTCTGCGAGCTATAGAAAGTCGCCTTTCTGCGGTCTGCGAGCTATAGAAATCTCCCTTTCTTTGAGGTACGCGAGCTACAAAAATTCAACTTTCTACGGTCTGCGAGCTACAAAAAGTCTCCTTTTTATGGTCTGCGAACTACAGAAAGTCGCTATTCTCTAAGGTATATGAGCTACAGAAAGTCCCCTTTCTCTGAAGTCTGCAAGCTACAAAAAGTTGCTTTTCTGCGAGGTCAACAATTCATTCAATGGAGTGTTGAAAAGTGTAACTAGGTTCAGTCTTCATAATGACATGTAAATATGATTTCATGTAATGAGATGTAAATAAGAAAAATAAATTTATTATGTTGACTTGCTTTATGGGTTTCATGAGCAAGGATTTTTGTTTTTGAGTCAAGACTCCCATTGAGACTCTTTCGGATTTATTTGTCATCTAGTCATAAAATGTTAGATTCATTGTCATGTAATGAAGTCATGTTACACTTTGTAAAAGAGTCAATCTTTTCTATGTAAAGTATCCTCCAAGACCTTGTCACCTATTCTCTTCAAGTCGGCCTACAACAATGAAGGAACTCTCTAGAACAAGTCGGCCTAACCTCCAGCAATCATGTCAGCCTAAAGGACATGGTATGAGGTGTATATATAAGCACACTCGACCTCCATTTGTAGCAAGAAATTTGACAAGCTTTCGATCAAGAAGAAGTGAGAACAAAGGGTAAAGAAGGAGTGCGAAGCAGGAGTTGCAAAGAGAAGTGCGAAGAAAGATAAGAAGGTTTCTTTTGGGCATATCGAAGAGAGATTCTTCTCGATCAACGAAGAAATAGATTCTTCTGGGTAGTGCGAAGGAAGGGTTTTTTCTGGGGCAACGAAGTTTCAATTGGGCAGTGCGAAGATAGGTTTCTTCTAGGGCAACAAAAGATATTCTTCTGGGGCAGCGAAGTTTCTTCTAGCCAGTGCGAAGATAGGTTTATTTTGGGGCAACAAAGTTTCTTTTGGGGCAACGAAGTTTCTTGTGGGCAAACAAGGGAGAAGGATTCTTCTGGGAGGCCAAGATAGAAATCTAGAGACTGAGTTTCTCTAGAGGAGACCAGTGAAGACCTAGAGACCGAGATTCTCTAGAGGAAGTCAAGAAGGAGCAGTGTGAAGAATAGAGACCGATTTTCTCTAAAAGGAGCCGAGGAGAGCAGTTCTTGATCAAGAAGAAAGTTGAGGAAGGGAAGAGGCAGAGCATCAAGGATAGTGACAGGGTTCTTGGGAGGATACTAGAGCCAAGTGTTTGTGTCATGGTCTTGGTACTTATCAATTGAAGATCTAGAAGAAGAATTTTGATCGAGTTTTCCTCTCAAGAGGTGAGAAATTTTGGCCCTGGCTGACAAGCCTACATACTGTGTCACTTATCTTTTATTGTGCATACTGGTAATTATCTTAATGAGAAGAACACATTAATAAGCTAACAAAGAGAAGACAATAAGTTAAGAAGTAAAAGTATATCGCAAGCAATTATCAAGCAGAGAAATCTTGTAACTCTGAATGCCCTAGATTTCTCAACAAGGAGGGAAATGAATCCAGCATAAGATGATCTTAGACAAACAAAGATTCACCAAAAACAAAGCTCAAAAACCGGATCCAAATTGAATTCTTTCTTCATGTTTGCTACCAAGTTCATGAGATATGAACTTAACCTTAGATCAAACTCCTTGTCTTCTTGTCTTGGCCAAGTTGGATGGACAAAATGGAGAAGCATAGCTTCTATTTATACTTGTTTGACCTTGTTTTGAAAGGACACGTCTCTTGGAGAAGGCCGACTTGTGTTCATGTAGGCTCATGTAGGCCAACATCAAAACCATGTTTCTCTAACTTGTAAATTCAATATCTCATCAACGAATAGGAGTTAGAGGGTGAGTAAATACTCGTTGGAAAGGGCTTGAAGTCCTCTACAAGCTTATGTAACAATCTTCTTGATACGGTATCTCCTTTGATATCAAGAACAAATATTCTTCCAACATCATATACCAAATGTTATGTGCCAAATAAGTCAAATAACTGTTGTGGGTGCTTATTTTATCATAACACTTACAACATGCACAAACATTGCACACCGTTCACTATACATGCATAGTTTCCAAAAGAGACATCATTTAACAACCTACATCCAACGAAAAGAGGATCATGTTCAAACTTCAAAATTTGTCAATGTGCAGCCAACTTTGCCAACATAAACTCCAACTATAGGCCCTGCCAATAATTAAATGTTAATTGCACAATTCTAGTTTTGCTAACTTCATGTTTTGAGGGATTGGATTCTTTCTAGGATCCCTTGTTATTATGGTTCTTAAGGGCCTTATAACTCTAGCTATAATTAATTCTGCTTGTTGCCCACCTTGTCCTCTCACCCTCTATACTTGAGATACTGCAATGATGTATGGAACTTCAATTATACATGCATCATCATGACTCACTGGTTGCTACATATACTAAAGAATGTACCCAGTGGTACTTCAAAGTGGCTCCAGTATGTTACAGAAACAGGCAATTCATACTATATGAGCATTTGATTGATCCTCAATAAACTTAACACAAACCACAAAAATGGTCAAAGTACAAGAACTATTTTGGAACTGTTTATTGGCTTTAAAAGTCTGTCATCTTTAATAAATCGACTAAACAACTGTTAAAGTATCTTTAATAGAGAAGGAGAAACTGAAACTGCAACAAGGAAAATAAATAGAAATTCAAAACAAATGGCACATATGCCACATTAGTGGAAAGGACAAGAAATTAGAAAAGTTAAGTGCAATAGCAAAGAGAAGAAGAGACCTCCAGCATATCGTTGACCAAGGTTCTGAAAAGCATCAATCGTAGAAAGTGATATCTGTGGAAAGCTTGTCCCAAGAGCTAATAAACTAATATCTGCCAATGTATAGTTCCATATCCTTTCTCTCCTGACTCTTTTAGCACCCGTTCCAGGATCCACATAAACAATCTCCCTTGTCTGTTTCACAACATTCTCCATTGAACGAAAGAAGCAAGCAGTTATGGCAGACAATCCAATAAAACAATAAGCAAGGCCCAAAACATATAGAAATGACCGGGTGCCAATCCCAACATTAGTTTCAAAATGAAACAAAAGGTAGCTGTCACATTTCTTCTCCAACAAACTTGTTGAATTATCTGGAATGAATCTGACAATGCCACTCAATAAAATGTGCCACCTTTTTCCGTCTGAAGAGCAAAATTCATTACTAGAATACATTGCAACCCCTGCAGAAACAGCTTAACCAATTAAATTCAAGAAAGAAAAAATTATCGTTATTAATAAACAACAATTAAAGTAAAATCCTTTAGATAAACTTATACATTCAAAAGAACTATTTCATAACAAAACAACCACAACGAATTCAACGTCTAAATGGATTTTATCTACAGAAACTTTCCTTCAATCATGGACCATCAAAAAAATAAAGTATCAATAATAGCAACTAATGCAGCTTCTAAATGAATCTTTTCTACAGAAACTTTCCTTTAATCATAGACTTCAGTAATCATTTTAAATCAGCAATTGGTTCCAAGACAATTTTGTTCCACAAAAGAACATAACCAGCTTTACAATCCTTGGCAGAAAATAAGGTAGCTAGAAACCAAATGGTCAAATACAGGTAATATCAATGACTAATGCTTCATAATTGAATATGATGACACAAGCCATCCAATTCTACATCTTTACAATATACAAGATAGTAAATTGGATCAATGCATGTATAGAATTACCTCTGCTTAAGAATTTTGGACTTTCATTTGGTCGCAATTGCTTTGTGTATGTCATTCATTTCTAATAACAATCTAAGAGTGGTTTAGGCCCTACATGATGTTAACTTCTGGGGTTACTACAAAATTATTTACCCATGCTTGAGGAGCCTCATGAGATTTGGGGCACACGGTGTGTGTTCAGCCCCTAGAAGGTCTAACATCGATTGACACGAGAGATATTCTTTGATGAATTTGCACAATTGAGATAGCTTGCTTAGTGAATGCTTGACCTCAGAGGGTTGCTAGCTTAGTATTTTTCCCTTAAATGAGAGAACTCTATTAACATGTTTGTGGACGTCATTCATTGGAGCCCCATGAAGGATTCACTAGCTTGGAGAGCACCCTACATGAGGCGAGGAGCATTGTGCACCTTGGAGGAGGGCATAAGGAACTAGTTGGCACACAGGTTCAATGTGAATGTGCTAGAAGTACTTTGACATATTTCAAAAGTTATTTCTATTTTGTAATTCACTTAAGGAAAAAGTGAAAAGTCTTATATTTAGCTGTTGAGTTTAATAAAGGGCATTTCATGCATTAATGACTTGGATTAATCTCAATTGTAGATCTCATCGAGAGATTGAGGATTGGACAGATTAGGGTTTCGGTGAAAAGTACAAAGACATCAAGATAGAGAGCATAGACACATTTTTCAAAAAGAATGGGAGAGAGAGAGAGCAAATAAGAGGATCTAGCCATACAAAAGCTAATTTGTACAGTTTGTATAGTTGTATGAAATCCGTACAATAGGTCGTATAGAAGCCCTATAGTCCACACAGCAAATTTGTATAGTCATAAAGTAGCTTTGATGCTTTTTTCCTTTTTTTCTAGCAAGTCATACCTCTCCCAAGTGAGTCATACACATTGTTCAAGGTGATTTTGATAACTACGCAGCTACTAATTTTTTCGCAAACTATGGAGGTTAACTTGTAAGCTTTGTCAAAGGAATGGAAAGCACCCTTGTGAAAATTCCCAACATATGTGCCAACTTGGGGCAACAAGATGGGTGATGCACCACTATCACCTCAATAAATTTTCCCTTCACTTTAGGCCACCTTCTAGAAGACAAATGGATATCCCTATTTAATTAGGTAAACATTTTATTGAATTAATTGCCATGCAAGCTTATGATTTATCATTTATGTAATGTCCCCAACTTTTACATTATCTTGTGATGAGATTCAAAGGAGTCTCCAGAGCTTATGTTAGCTAGGTCACAGGAGTTGGATTACATTATTGGTGGACCCAGAGGGTTTTGGGGAGTTCTACTGAGATCGCTTACCATATTTCATCATCAAGATCAATTCTGCACAGTTTGCTTTTGGTTTTGTGCCATTCCGACGATTTACATAAAATAGAATTATTAATAGGCATATTTTAATTAATTACACTTAAGGTTAGTTAATTACACTTAATTATACTTGAAGGTAAAAGTTCTTCGATTAGTTGATGGAGACAAGCCCGCAATGGGCTACTTGTATGAGGCCGTGAACAGGGCCAAAGAATCCATTTGTAGCTACTATGATGATAAGGGGGATGAGGGGTTTCTGAGACAACAACTCATATGGAAGTGATTGATGAGTGATGGAACAATATACTCCATCATCCCATTCATACTGCAAGGATCTACCTAAACCCTGCATTTTCTTACTCTTGTGGCTTCTTATTTGATGTTGAGATCATGGATGGATTCTTCACTTGTGTTCAGAAGATGGTGTCATCTCCAACAGAACGTGCAGAAATATCCAAAGAAATGGAAATATACAAGATGGCAAGTGGCATATTTAGCTTTGACATGGTTGTTGTGGATAGGAAGACTAAAATGCCTGGTAAGCTTTAGTTTGTTTCAAATTTCATTGTCTCGTCATACTTTGCTTCAACTTTCAAATTTCAATTTTTTTTTCTTATGTTTATCTTATTTGTTGTAGATGCATGGTGGAGAAGCTATGGTGGCAGAGTACCCAATCTCCAAAAGCTTGTCATTCGAATGAGCAGTTGCAGAGGAGGAGGAGGAGCAACAAGAGGAAGAGGTGACACCACCTACCATGGTCACCAGTAATGGATGTGGTCTACCTCCTATACCTCCTAGTTTTTCAGCTTCTAGAGCACAGCAAAGTCCACTGCCAATGCCAGCGTCAACGCCTTCTTCATCTAGAGGGAAAGTTGTGACGTTTTCTCGCAAGAGGGGCAGAGGAAATCAGTAGTATTAGTTATTTGGTTCATTTCATTGTATACGACATTATGACTCATGATATGAGATACATTATTATATTTTTTGTTGATATTTTGAGGCTAAGTCGGGACTCAGGACTTAGTATTCTGAACATCGTTGTTATGTGCGATGTCGCAGTAGACATGATATTACACATCTTATTATTAGTTCTCTTTTCATATTTATATGTCAATGCATTTATTTTATGTTGTGGATGCTTTACATATTAAAAAAAAATGATTTTTTTGTATTTGCCGAATTTTCCCGATTTTTACATTTTTTTTCTGATTTCGGACCCTCACTGATTTAATCCCGATCGTGATGTTCGCAACATTGTTGTGAAGGGGTTCATGCAGCATTGGTGCTATTCATGATTTGCTCAACGAATTTGGGAATTTTCCTTAACAATTTTCAAAACTATATTCAGCTGCCAATAGGAACTCAGTTCACTAGAGAGGGTAACAGAGTATTATGCAGTCCAACGTCGGTTGCCCATGGGAACTTGGTTCACTAGAGAGATTGACAGAGTATTAAATAGTCCAACTGTTTCCATCTTCAGTGCGGTCTCTTCCACCCAAATGGCATGTTAAAAAGGATGAGGCCAGATGCAAGTCCTGGGAAAATTGGGCAGAATATAAACCCCTCAAACCTGGCAGCTAAGCTGAAAAAAGTCCATGTTATGTGGTGTAGATCCTGACCTTGGGGAATGTTTAATGCACCACACACACATAATATATTGACAGACTCGACAAACAGGTCCGAGTCACAGAGTAGGTTGTTTTAAACTAACTTCGAGTGTCACTACTCTAGAGTACTAGCAATTTGAGGCAGTATCAAAGTAATTTGTCAAGGATGATAGGTGTGTAACTAGAAGGATTTCAAACGATACACCTGAGATATCGTTAAAGGGACTAAGATTGCGGCTAATTTTAAATATGAGAGCCCAATCTTGATAATTTATAGCAACTCTTATAAAGAAAAAAACATGGGGTCCTAGGGTCGAGAACTCTTCTAGCCCCAGGCGATCTGGATCCATGAATCAGATTAAACTGCATATAGTTAATCAATGATAACACACAGATGAAAGGTGGCTATAAGTTGAAGCTGCAACGAAGTTTTACAAGCAAAGGCAATTCACTACTAACTAAAAATACCAAAAAAAAACTGTCCTATTGCATTTCAAAAATCATACCAACCATGCAATTACTACCACAAATTCCTTAAACCTAAAATAAACAACAACAAAAATTGAGACCAGAGCACACAACGAAGTCAACTATTAGTAAATTAACGAGCCAGTCAATGAATCTTCGCCGGCTTTGACACTTTCGCTTCCAAAGAATCAATCAACGCATGACGCAGAAAAATTACTTGGCAGAGATTGTATCCTCTTACCTGCTTGCAGAGTAGGTGACTTTTTCTGGATTAAAAATCAGGCTACAGGCCTCCCGTTGCCCCGAGTATGGCGCCGTTCCGGACATAGACTTGATCAATATTGGGGACTGCAGATACTTTATCATTCGCATTATTTTAAACATGTGATATATTTTTTGAATTTTTTCAGGCATATTTGATCTTTGCCCAAGAAAATCGGGTCAGCAATTTAAAAGAATAATGCAAATATTTTAACATTTGTATTATTTTAAGCATTCCATCATCATCATAATAATATTATTATTATTAACTTTTCCAAAATAAACTAGATCGAATAATGCAAATATTCTATATTTTATAAGTAGAATTTTGGCATAAATCACCTATAATTAGTCTTGACGATGAACCACACTAGTTGGTTTGAAACTCGTGGACAAAGGTCTTTTTATATGTGATTTATGCCGAAGTTTTACTTATAACTATTATGGATCACAGAAGCCTCAATTCAACAATTGATTTCATATATTTTTTTGAAGTATCACGTTTAAAACAAGAATGGCTAAAATTTTAAACATATATATAATTGGTTATATATTTAAAACAAGAATGGCTAAAATTTTAAATATATATAACTATGGTTGGTTATATTATTTAATTTTGTTTGATAAAATTATTTAAAATATATATATATGGTTGGTACATTCTTAGATAAAAGCTTAAAAATATTAGGTTATATTTTAATAACCTAATATTAAAATATATTAGGTTATATTTTAAAACTCTCGAATCTTCAATGATTCAATTTCTCCTGTTTCGTCTATTCTAGACAATATCATGGCCACATGGACTATGATATATGGATTAGCTGATTTTTTATTGTATTGATCTATTTGTGATGCCCATACACTATATATGCATATAGGGACCAAGAACATTACATATTTGACAATTATGTTTACAGCGACTTATATTATTGTCCTCATGCTCTAGACCACTGATTAGTTATCTATTTAAAAATCTGATATATGATCTGCTGAATATGGACAAGACATGGACCACACATATATGTACTTTTGTCTTTATATTAACTCAATATAATATATCATGCTTTTTTTCTCCTGAAAAAAAAAAAAAAAAAAACAAAACAAAACAAAACAAAACAAAACAAACAAACAAACAAACAAAAACAAAAAAACAAAAAAACAAACAAACAACTTAACAACTTAATTTAAATATAATTTAACATCGAAATAGATTTTGTCTTTTAAGACTTTGTTTTTTTTATAATAAATGCTCTTAAACGAATTTAATTTCCATATCCATTAGATGCACGAAATCGAGATGTTTTTCAAAATTTCATTAATCTTTCACTGCAACTTTGTTTTTTGGGAGTTGAGTACACAGGTAAGTAGAACCCTACCAATATTGTGTTGGCTATGACTTGAGTAAATAGCTGTGTGGAAGAATCCTACATGCAATAATAATTTGAAGGCCCCATTTTGATTTTCAGCAGAGAAAACTAAATTACAAGCGCTATATTTTATTTTTTTGAATAATTAATTCGTTAAAAAGTGATAAAAAAAATTCGGAAATAAGTTTTAAAAAATTATTAAGTAACCAAATATAATTATTATAAGTTAGCGAAATAATTTTTTAATATAAATTGAAACAAATTTGATAATTGGTTTAACTAACATCTATTTTAACCCAAAAAAAATGTAATAATTATTTATTATTTATTAATTTTATATAAATGAAATTAATAATTAATAATTTAAAATTTATTATTGATACTAATAATTATTTTATAGTTATTTATAGTATTACAATTATGGTAAAAAAATGAGGAGCGTCGAAGCAGAGGTCTGGATCCCAGGCATCCTGGCCTGATGGCCTGGGTTGAGGCAGCGTTGTTTCGAAGTAGATCGGGGGGCAGTCCCTGTCGAGGTGCAGGTCGAGACAGATGGTGAAAGTTACAAGGTGGATCGGGGCAGGTTTTAAATTGTTTTTAAATTTATTTACTATTGCTTTGGGTTTCCTGTCTAAACCGGTGTTTCCAGGCAGGCAGTAGCAGGTAAAGGGCTGCATGCAGCATCGTTATTCGAATCTTTCATTTGTTTTTTTACCATGGTAAAACCAAATGAAGCTGTTGACCTAAACCTGGCGCCTGAGGATATTTTGACGATGTGGGGGAAAGAGGTAAATGCCCAGAACGTAGTCAAGTTCTTCGGGTCAGATGGCTGCCATGCACTTGCTGATCTGGCTACAGAAGGCGTTTGGAACATCCAAGGCACAAAAGTGCAGTCAGAGACAGAGGTTGGATGGGCAGGACCGAGAATCAAAGGAAGGAAGGGTCTCCAGGCACCGGTAATACCGGTAAATGATCTGTCCCAGGATCCAGTTTTTCCTCATGGTTGCAAAAGAAGAACCATCGATGGCACAGTTTGCCTGCAAGGAGAGCTAGAAGATATTATAAACTTCCAATCAAAACAGGGCGTATGGAGGTCGGTTGGAGGGGAAGCAGGTGATGGAAGGGTTTTGTTGGAAGGAAGGCCCTAGCCACCTGAAAGTGGGCGATACCCCTTTAAGGAAACGCAGAAATCTGATCCATGCAATGAAAAATGCACCCTCGGATCAAATAAGGGTTTGAAGGCAGGGAAGGATGGCGAAACCCAAAGGGGGGGGAAGGAAGCAGAGGCATCCGGAACAAGAGCAAATATAAAGAAAAGCTTGATTGAGGGCTGCAGGGTTTCTCTGGAAGACACAGCACTTAAAGATCAAGTGACAAGGCAGGGTGGTAAACAGGACCTGCAGGAGGTTGAGAACCAAGTCCTGATAGGAGAGGAGGAAGACCCTGCACAGAATAAGGCAGTTGGTAAAAGTAAGAAGGAAAAACTTCTAAAAAAGAGGAAGGGTGGAGGTAATTTGATCCTAGGTATGGATGTCCAGGTGGAAGATGCATTAGCTGTGGCGGAATGTACACTGGTGGGTAAAATTAGAGGGATGGAACTGTCAGGTAAATCTCTAAACCAGTGGGCAGAGGCCCAATGGAAGGACTCCCCTGCAACCTCGTTTAGAGTCACGGGACTGGTTAAGGGATGGTTTATGGCCAGCTTCAATAAGAAAGAAGACGCGGATTGGATAGCAGAGAGGAACTGGGCGTATGGGAAGCGCCCGATCTTGTTTAAGAGGTGGACGCCGCTTTTTGACGCAAAGAAGGAGAAGGTGGACGAAATACCAGTATGGGTTAGAGCTCCTGGTCTTCCGCCTTTTCTGTGGGTGGAATCGGTGTTCAAATCCATAGGGGATGTAGTGGGCACATTCATAGAAGCTGATATGTCTTTTCTACACACGCATGAAAGAGCGATGGCCAGAATACTTGTTCGGCTAAAACCCAAGGATGGCCTATTAGAATCAATAGTCCTATAGTACAAAGATTATGTGTATGAGCAGTCTTTGGACTATGAACACCTTCCTTTCAGGTGTCATAGATGCCATCTTTATGGGCATTTGGCAAGGGATTTCCCCTTGGGAAACCGCAGGAGTAGGCCATGGAAGAAAGGTGAGAGAACAGTCAAAAATTCAAGGAGGGAGAAAGAGCCTGTCCCTGAGGACACCCAGGAGGATTCTGATATGAGAGGAAATCAGATCGAAAAGGAACAGGCTATCAGTCAAACCACAAATCTCGAGCCAGTTCTTCTTGCGAATCCAAGCCCGCTGGAGACAAAGACAGGGGATTTTTCATCTGATAGAACTAATGTTGGGTTGGAGAACCCAAACCTTCTGCAATGTGAGTCCGGTGAGCGCAAAAACAAAAATACGAAGAAGGAGAAGGCACCGTCTTCTGAGGTCATCCGGGTGGACCCTGACAAGGAGGCTACTCAGAGTGAACAGGCTCTGGCAAACAGTCACGATTCAAAAGTCGAGGGCGTTATAAGTGCGCCACAATGCCACATGGAGCCGAATGTTCTGAAGATTTTAAACGAAGGATCTGAAGGTGGGTTGGAGGATCCAATCATTCAGGAGGATCCTGATAAGGAGGCTGCTCAGAACGAAAAGGTTCAGGCAAGCTGTCAAGTTACAAGGGCCGAGGTCGATACACAGGTGCCTCAATATCGCATGGAGCTGAAGGCGTTGGAGTTTTCAACCGAAGGATTTGAAGGCGGATTGGAGGAGCCAACCTATCTGCATTGTGATTTGGGCAATCATCCGATTTCCTCAACGTTGAATGATAACATTTCAAATATTGAAATTCCGGTAAAAAACAGCGTTTCAGTTGATCAGCCCTCAACAGAAAACCGTATTGAGGCTTTTCATTACAATGTTCTAAGCAGCGAAAATGGTCCTCATCATGGTATGTCCTCGGCAGTGTCCACCCCGACGTGTCACTATAATCTTAGATCACTGGACAAAATATCGGGTAAATGTCCTGAATCTCCTGGGCCGGTTGGAGGATTAGGCTCTTCCACATCTCAGGTCTCCAAAAGAAAAGGCAGGGGTAGGAAATCAAATCTGTCAAAAGCACAGGTTAAAGCGAAATTTGACGTAGCAGATGGGAAACAAATGTCCATTCCTGGGGCGCTTAGAGCAGCTATTCCCCCTGTCCAGGTTGTCAGATGATCCTCTTGTCATGGAACTGTAGGGGTTTAGCCAGTAAACCCAAAAAACTGGCCCTAAAGGAATTAATCTCCCGTTATAATCCGGACATTCTTTTTCTTCAAGAAACACTTGGTAAAGGCCTAGAGGTGGAATCAGCTCTCAGAATTTCTTTCCCAGGATGGACTTTCCATGCTTTAGACGCGGAGGGGCACTCTGGGGGTTTGGCTATTGGTTTTCGAGAAGGTAGGTTGCAGGCCCATAGCCTTTGGGGAATGGATCATGTTCTTGGGCTGGAGGCTTTTTCCGCAGAGATTGGGTTCCCTATATTGTTTCTAAATGTTTATGGGCCTTGCCAGGGAAGAGAATCCTTCTGGAACTGCCTCTTATCCAAGTCTCTGCTGAAGAACAGAAGTCTAATTCTAGGAGGCGATCTAAATTTTTCAATGGGAAATGTGGAAGCATGGGGGCCTTCTGCCAGGGAAGACCCGCTCTCGGAATTTTTTGCAAATTCTCTTCAAGCTCATAACCTTATAGATGTGAATCTTATTAAAGTAAAGCCTACTTGGAGGAATAGAAGAGCGGGGGAAGGAAGAGTGGCAAAACGCCTGGATCGCTTCCTCATAAGCGAAGATATGACAGCCAACATTCCAATGTTCAGGCAATGGGTAGGAGAAGGAGGGAACTCTGATCATTTTCCTATCCTAATGGAGCTTCACAAGCCTCCCCTCAAGCCTTCTCCTCCTTTCAAATTTAATGCTTCCTGGTTGCAGGAGGAGTCTTACAACACTCTTTTCAAGCAATATTGGAGACACACGAACAACTCTGTGATGCAAAACAAGGGAGCTCTATTCATGGATAACTTAAAGAGTCTGAAGAAAGCAACCATCGAATGGGCAAAAGCCAGAAAGAGCAGTCAACTTGAGGAGCTGTCCAAAATTGATGCTGATCTTAGAGCCATGGAGGATCCTGAAGCAGAGGGGTATATAAATCAGGAATCGAAGGACAAGATCTTGTTACTAGAAAAACAAAGGAACAAGATTCTTTTGGACAAAGAAGAGGAGTTGAGGCTAAAAAGTAGGGCAGTTTGGCTGAAGGCTGGTGATGAGAATACAAAATTTTTCCATAACTATGCCAAGGGTAGGAAAAATGCAAATACTATCTGGAAATTAAAGGATCAGGGTGGAAGAGAAGCTACATCTTTTGAAGAACTCTCAAGCATGGGAAAGAATCATTTCCAGAGCCTGTTCTCCGACCAAGGAGGGATTACTCTGGCAGAGGTGATCAGGATCGCCCAATGTTTCCCCAGGTTTGTTGAAGAGGAAGAAGCTGGGAATTTAGTGGAAGAGGTGTCAAAAGAGGAAGTTGAAGCTGTTGTAAAATCAATGGCCAAAGATAAAAGTCCAGGCCCTGATGGGTGGACTATTGAGCTGTTCAACCATTTCTTTGATGAAATTGGTGATGAACTCACAGGGGTTGTGGAAGAATCAAGAAGGAAAGGGGAGATTTACTCTCCTTTCAATGCAACTTTTATAGCACTCATTCCAAAGAAGGAGGACCCGATTTCTTTTGAAGATTTCAGGCCTATCTCCCTATGTAATTGTGTTTATAAAATTATAGCAAAAGTCATTGCCGTGCGCCTGAAACCGGTTCTCTCAAGAAATATTTCAAGTGAACAATTTGGTTTTCTGGATGGGAGACAAATTCACGAAGCAATAGGGGTTGCACAGGAGACTATTCATAGCCTAAGACAGACTATCAAGAAAGGAGCTGTGATAAAGATAGATTTGTCCAAAGCTTATGATAGGATCAGCTGGATTTACCTCAGGATGCTGCTTACCCATCTGGGTTTCAAGCTGGATTTTATAAATTGGGTAATGGGCTGTGTTTCCAGCGTAAGCTTTGCAGTCCTTATAAATGGGGCCTCATCTCAGTTTTTCAAAGGGCAAAGGGGACTGCGACAAGGATGTCCATTATCCCCGTTACTTTTTCTCCTAGTGGCAGAAGGGCTTAGTAGGCTGATACTGGAGGCAAGGAGAACAGGTTTGATCAAAGGTTTGGAAGTAGCTGTAAATATGTTCATTTCTCACCTTCTTTTTGTAGATGACATCCTTCTTTTCACAAATGGAAATCTGAATGAATTGAGAGAACTAAAAAATATTCTTGACCTATTCATGAAAGCTACAGGAATGCAAATAAATTTCAACAAGTCTCAGCTAATAATGGAAGGTTTCAGCAGATTGGAATGCGCCCAAATCTCTTCCATTTTTCCTTTTGAGGCTTCAAACATGGAGACCCCTTTTAAGTACCTGGGTTTCAGGCTGAAACCAAATTCTTACAAAAAACAGGATTGGAACTGGTTGTTGGCAAAAATTGAAGCAAAGATCAACCATTGGAGCTTCAGGTGGTTATCTAGGGCAGGTAGACTGACTTTGGTCAATTCAGTGTTGCAAGCCATGCCAGTCTTCTGGGCAGCACTAACATGGATTCCAAAAGGGACTCTCCATAAGATAAAAAAGCTATGTAACAGGTTTCTTTGGTCGGGCTCTAAGGAGGATTCTGTTCTTCCTTGGGTTGCTTGGGACAAGATAGCCAGACCTAAAGATTGGGGCGGCTGGGGGATAAAGAACTTAAATGATTTCAGCATCTCCCTGGCAGCCAAATCCGGTTGGAGGCTTATAACTTCTGAGAATTTGTGGACAAGGGTTGTGAAGCGCAAATACATAGATCCGGAGCCTATGGAAGAATGGATCCGTAAACATAACAAGAAAGGAAGGAATGTATCAGTGATATGGAAAGCCACTTCTGAAGCTTTTAAAGTCATTGAACAAGGACTGGCCTGGCAGGTGGGGAATGGTGAAAATGTTAGGATAGGAAGAGACCCATGGGTAGGATGTAATGAACTTTTTGCTTTGTCCCCTGGGCTTCTTAGACATCTGGAATTCAAAGGCATTGTGCATCTATCTCAGGTGGAGAAAATAGGGCAATCTACAATTTGGGGGCAATCTTGGAAATCAGGTGCAGACCTTGAAATCAGTCCCCTGTGGTGGAACGAATGGCAGACTTACATTCAAGAATTAGAAAGATCCAATGTGAGAATAAGAGACAGACCGGACCAGCTAGTCTGGGCACATGCTGACTCAGGATCTTACGCCCCTAAAGCAGGATACTCTTTCTTAATGTCGAGAAAAGGATGGGAAGATCCAAGTTGGTGGGCAAAATCTCTGTGGAAATTAAAATGTCCTAAGAAAGCTAGGCTTTTTTTCTGGTGTGTGCTAAAACATAAGATACCAACTTGGGACGTTCTCCAAGCAAGATGCAAGCAAGGGCCTGGAAGATGCCCACTGTGCAAAGATGACTCAGAGACCATTCAACATCTCTTCTTGGGATGCCCTTTCACAAAGAGGGTGTGGAAGGAGGTTTCCAATCTATTAAAAAAACAGCTTAGATGGGAAGGGGATTCCGTTTTGGCTACTTGGGAACAGTGTTGGAACCTTTCTTCAGAAGGAAATCTAAGAAATCTGCCTCCTATTATTTGCTGGGGAGTATGGTTAGCCAGGAACAGAAGTCTGTTCAAAGACAATAGCCCTTCAGCAGAAGCAACAGCTATTCAAAGCACAGCAGTTTACTCTAGTATCCCTGAGCCGGAGAACACAAGGAACAAACCTCAAAGCAGGGAGGAAACTATCAGAGCAGGTGTCCCGTGGGCCTACTTCGACGGGGCCTCACAAACCAACTCAGCGGGGACAGGAATAATTATACATTTAAACGATTCCCATTCTTTAATGGCTTCTGTGGGTCTTGGTACTGGATCTAATAACTATGCAGAACTTTCAGCCCTGAAACTTCTCCTCTGTTGGCTGGTCCATAGGCACATATGCGCAATCCAGATTTTTGGAGATTCTTTGAATGTAGTTAAGTGGGTAAATGGAAATAGCAGGTGTCAAAATTATATGTTGAGGCCTCTCCTTGAAGAGATCTTGTCATTAAAACAGTCCTTCAACCATTTCTCAATTGCTCACATCTACAGAGACAGAAATGAAGACGCGGACAGGTTATCAAAAGATGGTTTATTGCAGGCTGTAGGTATCTGGAAAGTGACGGAAAAAGTGCAGGAACAGACACGAGTTTCGGATCTGCCTCCTTATGCATAGCTGTGTTTGTTTCAATTCATGTTCGTTATCGTTCTGGCTGTTGCGTTTTTGGCTGATATGCCTCCTCGTTCAGGCTGTAGTTTTGTTTCAGGTTCATGTTTCAAAATCGCACTTGCCGATTGATATGAACTTGATTAAACTATCCAGAATCCTTGCGCACATGTTTATGTGAGCGTTGTTTTACTGATGTTGGGCGTTTTTTATCTTTTTAAGAAGGCACCCGGAGCTGATTATGTATCGTTGTTTTGAGTTTTGGTTTGTCCAAAAAGCCTGAACTGCTCATTGATCCCAAAAGGGAAGCAACCTGTAAATGTATAGGGAACTGAAGGCTATATATATGAATTTGTGGCCGCTCAGAGATCCTTCTCTGGCCTGCTGAGGGAGAACAACCTCACAGATCTGAATGCTGTTTATGCATCTGCTTGTAACCTTTTATTTTTTTTTATAAAAAGTTCGTTGTTTTTCTTTTGGAAAAAAAAAGAAGTATTACAATTATAGGTTTAATAGAAGTTAGATATTTTACATAGATTTGATATCTTATTTTTTAATATTTTTTTGGTTAAGGAAAAAATGTTGTATATCATGAATGGATGATAAAGTTGATATTTCTATTCTAGAAAATTCCATGAAAAAAAAGTGTGAACAGAGTTCAAAACAATATAAAAAGAAATGAAGATTGTTGTCTGGGATAATTCAAATACTTATATTCAATTTTTTCTTATTATAACTAGAAAGATACATAACAAGTAATAAAAATAACTTTAATATATTAATAGTTTAATCTCAATAACATAGGAGATCATAGACTTCCTAAGCTAGCTTTAAATTCCAGCCAAAACCACCTAAGACTCAAGATACATAACAAGTAATAAAAATAACTTTAATATATTAATAGTTTAATCTCAATAACATAGGAGATCATAGACTTCCTAAGCTAGCTTTAAATTCCAGCCAAAACCACCTAAGGCTCAAGCGAGGGTGGTATAAGACATGAGGGCCTTGTTAAATTATTAGGAGATCAACGAGAATGATGCATTGCAAAACATTAATAACATTAAAGATATTTTACTTCTAAATTCAATGAAAAAATGTGGTGTAAGAAAGATTTAGCAGCTAAAAGAAAATTAAGTTATTATAAGAATGTCAACCCCACCTAGAAGATCAAAAGTATCTCTCTATTTTAACTAGCTCAAAGAAGAAAATTAATATAGCAAAGATTAGAACGAATTCTCATGAGCTCCATGGTGAAACAGGTCATTGGACAGTTCCTAAAACACCATGGATGGAAAGGATCTGCCATCTATGTGAGAATAGGAACATCGAGGTTGAAAACCCCTTCCTCTTAGAGTGCCCTGCGTACAACCACATTAGATCTCAGTTTCATAATCTTTGTCACAATACTGACCTTCCTAGCCTTTTACAATGTCAAAATTATAGTGAGCTCGGGAGGCTTCTCTCCAAGCTTTTTGAACATAG